>VZTJ01005467.1:95035-168128 GCA_013397795.1 Orthonyx spaldingii
CCCTTTCCCTTTCCCTTTCCCTTTCCCTTTCCCTTCCCTTCCCTTCCCTTCCCTTCCCTTCCCTTCCCTTTTTAAATTTTGTCTCTCAAAAGTCTGCATCAAAGTCTGTATAACCTTTGTCAGGTTTTCCCTTCTTTTGAGAGGAATTTTTTTTCTTTCTTTTTTGGGAAGAGGTGGTGGGCCAGAGTGGGCAGGGCAGGAAATAGTATCTTTTATTAGCAAAAGAACATAAGGTCAGCCATTGAAGTCTGTAGCAATCTGGAATGTTTTATTTTTGTGGGATAATAATGTTGAAGAATTTGAGGTGTTTAGTTTTATTTCTTTATGGGGTTTTTTTTTAGATGGGTATTTTAGTTGATGAATCTCTAATCACTAAAGTGACAGGTGCTCTTTGATTAGCTAAATATTTCATGTGGGCAGGATATGCTGTTCTGCCTTTGAAAGAGCTCTACTTTATTAATTAATTTGTTTAATTTCCACATCCTTCAAAAAAACATCAACTTGGGCATGAAATTAAATATAATTAGGTCACCCTGTAGCATGCTTTTACTGTAGATGATGTGTGAACCACTCTGCATGGTTGCACTTTCTCAATATGTGTCAACTAGGAAAATTCAACATAACATAAGGTGTCCTACTCTCAGTAATGATAATATGTATCTGGAAATATAGTGTGTGAAGTCTTACGGACATTAAAGTATAACCTTTAGGGAATTAAAAAAAACAAACAATGTTCAAAACTATAGCTAGTGGATGAACTGGAGGACTATAATGTTCTACTTAAAATTTAAATTACCTTTTGAGAAAACAGCAGTAAGCAAAACTATAACATTAAACAAATAATGTTGTCTTGGAAGTATTATCTGGAACCTAAATAAGACATAGAGCTGTTGTCTTACATGGCATTTTTTAAAATCTCTCACTATGGATGCATATGTATGCACATCTGAGTCACTACATAACTTCCTTTTGAGATCTCAAACAATCATGAGATCCACCAGTCTTAGTTTTATTTCAGTTAAAATGCAGAATATGCTGTAAATTTTATCCCTATCCTCCAAAAAATAGCATGCTTAATGAAAGTAATTGATTACGTTACTTAAGTAAGTCACTAATTCTCACAGGCAGTCTACTTCTCTCGAAATCAGATCCTAAACATCATTTGCTTCCAGTGTTCCAAGAACCAGGATGGTTATTTCCTCTGAGCTAGCAAAACTCTTCTGGCATAAAGCAGCATATAAATTTTGGCTAATGTACCATATGTCAGATGATATGTTGTCATAATAATTTCCAGGACTTTTAATTATTCTTATTTCATTGTATTTTAAAGTATTGAAGTCAGCAGTAATTTAATTTTGTGATTTTGTACCACACTGAGGTGTTTGCAGTGTCTTTTTACGATCATGAACACAGGTGCTGTTCCTTGAACATAACACTGTGGACTATTCACAGTATTAAATACAAAAAGATATCTATTAAGAATTTTGAACTAGTTTTTAACAAGTACTAATAATAATAATAGTAATAAAATATCTCTGTAAAATTCCTTGTTTAGGAAATGGAAATCAAGGTGTAAAGAAGACCCTAATTTTTATTGTTGTTTGATCTTACAATTCTTTCTCAAACAATAAATCAATTCTTTAACACAGACCATACACAGAGGATTGTTAATCTTGACAAGGACCAAAGCAATATAACCTTTCAATCCGTGTTATATTTTCTGACAAATCTACATGTTATTCTTTTGTATTAATGGACATTTCTGTCCTCTTTCTCCCATTCTCTTCTCTGGAAGAAAATAGTTCTAGAGTTATTATGCTTTTAGAGAATAGGTGTAAATATAATTCTTCTAGATATGATTCATAAAATTCAGGAAACCCTGAAACACTGTTGAAAATGTTCTACAACAGTGTAAAACTTTTAGGATGTGATATAATCTTTAATGTATCTACGTCATCAGGGAGGCAAGATTTTTTTCATACTACCAAGCATGGATTAAATTAACCAACAAAACACTCAAGGTCTAAATTGGAACTTTGGAATAATGTAGGGATAACTGTGCTCCTCTTTTATCTTGCAGCATTGGTTTCTCAACATAGTGACTTACATTTAAAATTACTAAAACCAGAAGACTTGTTTTAAATTTCCTTTGAATATCGGTGATTTTGCCAATTACAGAATGAATGATTCAAGCGTAGTTTTAGAATTACCTAGATAATAGTCCCTTTAATATATTGCGAGAATAAAAATATTAATCGAATTCAACTAAGTTTTCTAGGCGCCTTAATTTAAACTTTGTCTATTTTCCTATGGATTATCTAGCCTGAGAATTGCATTTGACATGCAAAGATATAACCATGCGTTACAGCTACAATTTGTTTACATGTAATCACACACAAACAAGTGCATGTAGATACCTACAGTTGTAGGTATCTGTGTCCATATAACTACAACTCAGAAGCTTCTGTTTGAAAATTGAAAAGTCCCAATGCTCCAGAACTCTAAAATTTATCCATCAAGAAAACTGAAACGGAAAAAAACTGTGTATCAGAGTAAAACAGTTTGCTTGTCCAGCAGTAATATTTTGTTGTGAATGACCCCCTTACTCGCATTTAGCATGTTGATTATTCAGTCCACTGAAGCACAGGGTGCTGAGCAGAGGCATCAGTCAATAAAGTAATTTATAATGATCACCCTTCTGGGCAAACTCAGGGATGAGCTAGTCATTACTGTTTTCTTCTGGCTGAGGAAATCTGTTCCCCTGCTGATAAATATTCACCAAACAGAAAAACCACCAGCCTCTCTAACATTTTCTTCTTACAGAGAAGTGAGAGGCTGTAGTTGAAACTGACTGTGCTTGAATACAGCTTAATAGCAAGAAGCATCTCTTTTTAACCTGCGAGACTCTGATAGATGTGTTCATCAATAACATAATTGGCTTAATGATACAAGAAGCTGATGTTAAGCTGGCTTCAAGTTAGGGAAAACGACTTCCCTTAAATGTGTTGGAAGCAATGCACAAACTGATGGCCACCATTCTACTGAAGCAGAGAGCAAAATACAGATGTATCTCACATGCTTCCACCGAGTGTAGCTGAATATCCCTTGCAGGCATGTGAAGGAAAGGTTGCTTCATTTCAGCCCCCTGCCAAGGCTCCCTTTGTGGGGCGAGCAACACCCCGACATGGCTGAGGGCCAGGGCCAGGGCTGGAACTGTAGGTTGGGGCCAGAGGTCGAGGCAGGTGCTGCCTGTAGAACCTTCTGGAAAATTGCTGCTAGTGTGAGAAGGAGCTACTTGTGCCACTACAGAACAGCTGGGCAGGGCCCAGGGTGGTGGAGGGCAGTCTTGTGCCAATGGTATGGCAGTGGGAGCCATCTCCTGGCCCCTGAGGGAAGGGAGTGGCAAAGAGTGGGCTGTGGGGAGGTGGGGCAAGCCCTGCGAGTCACCTGTTTTGCTTTCTACTCTTTTGTGGGACACTCCCTTTAGAGGCCTGTGCTGCTGCCATGTACCTTGTTGTTTTTATCACCTGCCCCAGTGCCGGGGTGGGGGGCTCACTTTATTGCTGGGTTTGCTGAAGGAGGAGTATTTTGGTGGTCCTGGCTGCATCTGATGAGGGGGTAGCCAGGCTTGGAGGGACCAAGAGCGAGGTTTTTGCAGAACCAGGGAGTTAAATCTCAGGGAAACTCGCCTGAGAAATTGCAACCAAGACCTATTTGTGGTGGACGAGATGCCAGTCACTAAGGCTGAATTCTTTTAGACAAGAAGTGGTTTAGGAGAAAAGGGGAAGAGGTAGGGGCAGACCCTGGAGGTGGTGAATGCAGGAAGGCTAGAGGACCAGGCTTGTAGTATAAGAGTTGTAAGTGGCAGTACTATTTGCAAAATAGGGCCATGTTGTGGATCCCTGGCTTAAGGGCTGTGTTGCATCTTTCACACTTCTGGATGATGGTAAGATAAGGAAGTAAAAAGTATTCAGCTTTAAAGACTGGGGTTGTGTGGGTTGTGTTTAGTTTCACCTTCCTCTTTTTACCAAAATACTAAATCATGTTGAATGACATTCTTCTGTGTTGCTGGTAAATCAGTCTAATCTGAGTGCTTCAGACTTGGAGTGCTATTTGTTCAGTGTGCAAATGCAAATGAGGAGAGCCTCAGAGAGAGGTGCAGCTGATGTATGTTTCACGGACTCATGTGCTGAGTTAATTCAGCCAGGCTGCTGGCAGATGGAGGGAGTCTCTGGCCTTTGCCTTACTCAATCTTGCCATCCCATTGACAGCGGCCAGAGTAGCCCTTGAACAAGCTGTCATTGCTAATTGCTGCCAGACCTGTTGCAGGCAATTCCCATAGCACTTCAGTAACTATCCATGACCTCCTTGTTTCAGAAGTCTTTGGTTTTCCAAAATTGCTTTTTTATTCAAGCTGTCAGTCAAAATGTACAAAAATGTAGAAAAATGATGGGCAGTTCATGAAACGACAATGACTTTATGGCATAGGCTCACATTCAGAGATTAGTTTTGCCCCATCTCTCAAGCACGATATGCCATACGGATCACAAAAAAGGTTGCACTGTAGTGGAGAAAGAGCTTTCCTGCAATTCCCAGGTTCAGGAGAAGGAATCCAGGAAGGTTGATAATGAATTAATGGACTCATAACTGATGCCATTTGAACTCTTGTGAAAATACTGTTTACTAAATTGTATAATGGGAATGAAAACAACCTTCTTTATGTTCTCACTCCCTAAGTCAGTGCCTAAGACTCACATTTAGGTGATTAGTTAACTTCTGTATTTTATTTAAATGATTGCTTAATAATACCAAGGACATCAGCTAAACTGCGATAACCTGGAAAAAAGAGAGAATTAGATGTAAGCTTTCACTCATAGTACAAATTCCACCCTCTTCTTTAACAAATGTTAAACTGAAAAAAAATATAGCCAGGGATGGTTCTCAGTGGAATTTAGGATTATGTCAGTGGAAAATACAGTTTTGTCATTTTTCCCTCTAATTGGAGATTTATAGACTGTTGATGAAACCACTTAAAAACATACACAAAATGTATTCTGGTTCTCCTTGCTTTCCGTCTTTATTGAGTTACCTATAAATATATGTAAGATTTAAAATCTCTAAATTTTTTTCTGGCGCACTGAAGTTCTCAAATTAATTTTTTTTTTTTTCAGAAAAGTCTTATAAAACAATCTGTGAAAAAAAAAAAGAAAAAAAAGAAGACCGTATCTGGCTTTTTGACTTTTTGTGATGGGTCTGTGAAAGATGTAGGTGGTTTCTAGAAATCTTTTGGTGACTTGTGAAGCTACTCTGGAAATTGCCAGGTGAAAAAGAAAGTTAGTTTCTTGGACCTTGGTGATAGTAACAAGCACAGTCTCTTCGCTCTGCTGCCATTGAAATGTATGTTTTGTAGGTTTCTTCAAGTATACATGCAAACGGATAACTTTCTACAATTGTTTTATTTCAGATGGACTCAGAATTAGTAGAAAGCAGCATGATTTCTTCTATGGTAAACCAAAGATAAATTCTTTGCTTTCTTCTGAAGACAAAAAATCCAAACCTAATCAAACAAAGAATACCCAAAACCAATGACCAACTGAAATTTCACAGCTTGTGTCATCTCTTACCTTGGGCCAAATGACAAGTCCGCTATCTGAAGATGCTTCTTCACTTCCACATCTTATAGCAAAGGGTCCATAACTTAAATATAAATTGTAACTCTTAGATTTTTATTTGACAAGTGAGAGCAGAGCTTTTACTGCATTGTGGTGTTGTTTACAGGCTGTCAAAATATTTGCATGGATTTGGTATTTTTTTCACTAACAAGTGCTATTATATATAGCCATTCACTGCATTCAAAAAGCAAATAATATGAGCCAAATGATAAAGGACTTTGTTCTTAAGAGCATTTAATTTTCCTACTGGATTTTAATATAATAGCCAAGCACTCAAATGATAATTTTCAAAATTACCTTGTGAATTATTTCCAATAATTAGTGAAACATGTAGAGTTCTGCCATCAAAATTGCAAGTGGGGTATGGTCAGTGTAGGAGCTGTTACTTATTCACAATATGTCTTATTTTATACAGTTACCTGTTGTTATAATTTTCTTCTGGCCTGAAGTCTTGCCCATACATTTGTCTTGTCATAAAATAATTTCTTTTTCTTCCCAGATAAATCACAGCATATTTTGGTAACACTGCACCCCAGGTGTTGTTGTCCTGTCTGGCATACATGTGGCAGTCAACAAGAGAGAATCCTGAATTGCACGCATAGAAATCTTTGTGAAAGATGAACAAAGAGTTTCTTTGCAAGTTAGTAGGAAATATGAATGTGTATAAAGAAGAGCATTTGTTATTTAGAAAAATTCCCTCAGTGAATCTGATTTTTTTTTTTTTTACATGCTCTTAAAACTTTCTGTCTGTGCTTGTGGAATATTCTATTGTACATCCTTCAGATAACTGCTTACAATTTCCTACAACTAGTGGAGTTATTCTGTTATAATACAAACTCCAAGATGGTGCAGACTTAGTACTTAAATTCTAATCTGTATTGGAATATAATGTAATTCATGAGTTATGCTACATGAATTAGGGGATCTTGAGTAGATGCTGGGATATAGTAAGGTCTTAACATTTGCCAGTTTGCATTGCAAAATTTCCCTTTATCAGAGATGACTGAAAATTTGACAAATTAACATTGTTTCTGAGGCAAAACTGCACTATTATGTCACTGGTATCAGCATTGGTGACATGTTCAGTCACATTACTTCTTAGGCACAAATCTTGTCTGAGTTGTGTGTAGAATATAAATATGGAAACATATTGATACTGAAACTATAACACTAATTACTATTAATTAAAATTAAGCCACTTTTCTGAGGTGAAAGATTATTCATCACATGACATTTTATAAAAAGACTGAGTACCTTTCAAGTTTAATAGTATAGTTTAAGTAAATATTGGGTGATGTGTGCAGAAAGAATAGATGAAGTCCTCTGATTTTTTGGTTGTTTGTTTGGTTTGGGTTTTTTGGTTCTATGCTATACAAGAAGATCAGTCAAGCCAATCATGGTGATCTTCTCTGTCTTCCTCTTAACTCACTAATTTTTTGAGGAAAAAATAGTTACTCTCTCATGTCTTCACAGATCAGATCCTATGATTTTGTTTATGCCATAGTGTTTTTGTCTCAGCCCTGTGTCAGTCAGTATTTTTTTAAAGCATCATTGGATCAGATAAAATTTTCACAGATATTTTGATGCTGCTTAGCTGTTTGTATTCAGTGCTTTACTACCTGAAGAAAGGAACAAGATATATTATCAACAAATGAAGTACACCTTTCAAATCAGGAAGCTTGAGTGGGGATTTCAAACTGATAGGTAGTTCAGCGTATTTGTCATATGTTGATTTTTTTTTTTATCATGTCTGTTTTTCTGAGTGAGGAAAATAAATGTGTCTACACTATGCATTTAAGACCCCAAGATTTTGGGGCATAGGATGTGAAGATAAATATTCTAGCTTAGTAAAGCCTTAAAAAACTTTTCTAGAATTTACAAGCCCTTGAATATCTCTGTAGACAGCAAAAACACAACTGTTGCTCCCTCAGTTCCCCATGAGTTCTGTTTTCATGGAAGGTAGGTAATGCAGCCTACTTGCAATAGTATTATGCCATATCATTTTCTTGAAGTTAGAAAGCAATTGAAGACATGTGGAAAGCTACCTTCACCGAATCACAGTTTATTCTGAGTTGGAAGGATCATTGAGTCCTTTCTGAAAGTAGACTTGTACTTGTTTATGCTTTAAAGGAATTATTTTCTGTAGTTTGCAAAATTTTTTTTCAGATTTTCTTCTAAATAATGAGAATAATTGAGAAACACTGTCTCTTGGTGTTTGAAGGACTTCTTGTAAAAATTTTAATTTAAAAAGATTCTTCTGTGCAGTTTAACATTTAGCAGACTGTCGCAAGCCGCTTGACCGCCCGGCTGGTCAACGGGCGACAGTATTCTCGTGTGCCCGGACACAGGCTCTCACGCTGCACAAGCATGTGCAGCGGTAAGGCGACGCCTTTAGCCTTCCCGGGGCAGCTCCGAGGCTGGTGGTTAATCCCAAAGCCCAGGCTGGGGCTGGCAGCAGCTGTTGGCTCAGATGCGACGCGGAGGCAGCAAAGGAATAAAGGAGGACTCGTTTGTGGTGTAAATCCAAGAGTTTATTCCCTGCCCTGGAGGGGACAGGAGAACTCACTGCAAGGACGGGAGCCACAAAATGAGCCCCGAAATGACCGTTACGGGGGGTTTTAAGGGAAGGGAAAAGGGGGAGGAGGAAGGGAATGGACAAATCGGGTACATGAAGGGAGATGACAGCAACCAATGGACACAAAACAAAGGAGGGACATATTTGAACAAACCAATGGGGAGGACAGAACTGCAGAACATTCCAGAGATATATAAATATTAAATCAACTATATGAATATTTAAATCATCTGTGAGGGGAAAGGGGAGGGGATGGTGTTTTGACGGACAGCAACCCATGGCGGGAAACTGCCCCTGCCTGCCTACCTCTCAGGACTCACTGTCCCAAGAGGTTTCATCTACCCAATCCGTCTGATTATTGATCTCCATTGGAAAGGCAGGCTGAGCTGCAGTCTCGAGCGCCATGGGTGACCCAGCCGGTGGCTGCGCCACCGGCTGGGCGACCGCCACAGCAGACATCAAGTATTTGATAGGAAAAACCAGGTATTTTTGCCAGGAGAAAAAAAGTATTTTTCCCAGAAAAATTATATTGAGCTGATTTGTCTTTCAGGAGTTTTTCAAATCTAGACAAGTTTTGAGAGTACACCATAAAATAATTATTTTTATCTTTGTATGACATGTATCATTGAAGTAGCTGATTTATATAGGATTTCAATAAGAAAAGTATGGGGGTTTTCTGCTGTTAAGCTAGACATGAATTTTACGTGAATGTTGTGGTAAATTTAAGGTGATCATTAAGGGCCAGGCAGAAAAATATGTATAGAACAGAAACATAGGAAGATGCCCTATATTAACCTTCAGGGTGAAGAAGAACACCAGTTGTGCCAGATGCCCTCAGTAGACTCAGTAAGTAGGCTTTCTTTGAAGCACTTCTCCCTCTCAGGTGTGTTTATGCCACCAGAAATGACAACACATGAAGGAAAACTTGCAAGATGCATTTGAGTATGTCCCGTTCCGATTTTAAAAGGGAAAATCGGGAAAAGGTTCTTTTAAACAGATTTCTCGGATGAAAATCAAGCACAAAGCAAATATCGTATCTGAGAACCATTTATTGATGAACGGGAGAGGTGTTTTTACTAAAGGGGATAGAAAAAGCAGTAGAAAGCGGGAAAAGGGAGAGAGGAGAAAAAAAAAAACCAGGTGACGGGGACAGCGTTACCACAAAAAAACCCCAGTCCTTTAACAGCGGCAGTCTGGCAGATGAAGCGTGCGTGCTGCGTAGCTCCTATGGCGGAATAGGCGCGGTTTCCAAACAGTAGCGAACCGTGTGTCTCTGTCGTTGTTGAAGAACAAGCTGTTGTAGTTCCTAAGCACGTCTGGGGAGTAGTCAGGATGCGATGGCGGTGGCAACTACTACAGCGGAGCGGAAAAACACGGGTTAGTTCCTTTTAACTCGCCTGGGTGCGAGGGGCGGCGGGCGGGAAACACGATAGTGTGGCTGGCTATGGCGTGGCAGGCTCGTGGCTGGCTCGGCGGCTGTGGGTGCGTGCGGGCGGCCGGCGGGCTAGGGCGGCAGCGGCTGCCAAGGCTGTGGCGGCCGGCGGGCAGGGGGACGGCGGCGGTTGTTGCTGCGTGCAGGTAGCGCGGTGCTCGGTTCCGGGGCGTCGTGACGACGGGCGGCAGCAGGCTGGTTCACGAGCGGTGGAGTCGGGCAAGGCAGATACGGGCAGAAAAGCAGGAACAGTTCGGGGGAGGGGGCCGAACTGGCTCCACGGGTACGGCCCGCTCCCTCCAGGACAAACTCCAGGTAAAAATGGCTACAGCGCGTGCTGTAAGCAGTTGCTTTAAAGTGTTAGGGCTCCTACCACAACCCGGCTTCGTGCGCATGAAGCCGGGCAAAGCAGGCTTCGCGGGCATCCGGGTATCTCCCCCCCTCCTCCCACCGGCGAGTGGGGGACAGGGGAGGGTACTTGCACTTTGATCGTGGAGGCTTGCTCTGGCCTGACTGGGTGCTAGGAGAAGCCTTCCTGGGGAACAGGGCTGCAAGCTCACATGACCGGCGTGTTGAGGCAAAAACAAAGACCAGATTGGTCCCTTTCAGAGCGCAGCAGCTTATTCATAGATGTGATGTTGTGTGTTTCATGCCTGGTATGATTTACGGTTGTGGACATTTGTACCGTCAGCAGTAATGAACAGCAGACAAAAGAGCTGTGCGCAAAGAAACAAAAGCTTTAAATTATGTGTACAGCTTTGTCGTTGTTGAGTGGATGTTGAAACAAGGAGAGGCGAGATCAAGTGGCAAAAGAGGTTAATTTATTTATTAAATTCAGTTTTTATATACAAAATGGACTCTCACTTGATTGGCCATTAGCTGTACACCTCCTGCAGCTAATTGGCCACCTGGGTCCATGAGAGCTCGAAAACCTTTATCTTTGTTTACATAAACAAATAGATTCTTTCTCACGAGAAAGAGGTTTCTGTGCTGTCACACAGCTTTCTACTGTAACTGCTTTAAGTATATAACAGAATATTTGTATATCTTAGAAATGCAACAGGTATGCTACAGCAGCTCTTGCAAGGGAAGAGGTTTCTTTTAGGGTTATGTTGTCAGCTCTCAACAAAATGAATCACAAGCAGAGGGTGAGTAAAGCTGTCCCTGTGTTTATGATCCCTAACTCATTCCACAGGTTTTATTTGCTTCCATTTCAAAGACATTTTACTACTTTTGTACAGCAAATTGTATGTACAACATAAAGTAACAGTTGCAGCTTTTACAAGTCTGGGATTACATATTCCCTGGACAGTTTTCTTTTCATAGGGACAAGTCTTGAGATATCAAAATTCTGGAAATGCAGAAAATTGTTAGAGCAAAGTTCACTCCAGGTGACAAAAGGAAATAGGAAGACAAAAGAAGAAATAAGAAATAAATAGAGTCCTATTGCTGCAGAGGTCCAGCTGCAATAGTTGTTTCTCTACTCCCATATATTTGTGAATCTTGACCTCTCTTGTTAAAGGTGGAATTTTTGTCTAGGAAGAGCTTGATAAATGCTTTATGCACATGTACATTTATGGAAAGGTGACTTCTGGAGTCAGGGCAATAGTATGGAAAGGGGCTAGCATGGCTGGAGATGAGAATAAAAGGAAGGGGGTTTGAAAAGTGCTGTAGACCTGTATTTTATAATCTACTTTTTTGTCTTTCACCTGCAGACACTGTGCAGTTACTTTCTCTCATTCTACATATTAAGGAAAGCAAAAGGTGGACACTACAATAAGAAATGTAACTTCCTAAAACTAAATAAAATTTCCTATTTGTGCTTAATTAACAAATTTGCTGAAACTAATTTATTTGTTGCAAAATCAATATTGAGGTGCTGGGGTTTCATTTTTCAGAGTAAGCCACTGTGAACCCCATGGATGGTGCCTGGAGGGTTGAAAGTGGCTAATATGAATATCAATTAATAGTGTTCTAGTGACAAAGAGCTCTGTAATAATTTCTTGTTTACACTTCTGCCTTAATTAGCATATAAACATGAAAAATTACAAGATACTGTTGCAGTTTCTCTCAAAAGCTATCACTTAGAGCTTGACATAGATCTGACAGAGGATACCGAGAATAGAAAACTGCGAAGTCCTCAGATGGCTTGTTTCCTTTGTTATGGACTAGTCCTCTGGAGTTTCTGATCATAGCTGTCATATGGGCCGTGCTGTCTCATCCTGTCCTGTGGTACCACAAGCAAGAATGCAAGAGATACTCAGTCTGATGATCACTGAATACTTTGCAATACTCTGCAGCAAAGTAGAAGTCAAAAGAAAGATACTGTAAAGGGCAGCTCTAGTACTTTGCAGCAGAGACCAAACATAGCATGTCCCAGTGTTGGATAAAAATATTAGATAATTGCAGGAAATCTGTGGTACAGATGAAAATTAAAAATGCTTAAAACACACTGTTAGATTTTGGGAGAGTATTTCTTCCTAATGATAAATCTGATGACAAGTCTAATCATAAACTATCATAAATTATCAGATTATCTGAAGTTTATATATAAATTTAGGCAACAGTTTAATATTTCTTTTGCAATGACATGCTCTTACATTATCCTCATCTGGTCTCTAGCTACCATAATCTTAAAAATATTGGGAAAATGGTTTGGAAAAGCACAAAAAAGGGCTCAAATTGTTGATGTATTGTGTGTTGGAAAACCCACATCCATGCCCTATATTTGCAAATGTCCAATGGTACCATGTATGTTTAAGATGATTTCAAAGAAACAGTAAGCCTATTGAATTTTGAATCCTCTGAGAAAGTACATCCTTAATAATCAAGATATTTTGATACCTTTCACTTGAGCCTTTTCTTGCAAATGTAAACTTTTGTTTTCTGGAATGTCTTTGTTTTGTGACACATTCAGTTACTGGAAAGTCCTTAGAAACCCAATGCAGAGTTCTTTGTTTTTGCAGATTATGTGATGTTTTGATGTCAGAGATGTCACTTCTAAATTTGAAATAAAGTGCAAAACAATTCTGTTAAGCTCATATTTGCCTGTTGCTCAGTAGAATGTTCAACTGACACTCCATGTGGAAAACTTAAATGTACATTCTTAAATAATATCAAATTTCCTCTTTCTATGAAAGTCCTTCAGAATTGGAAACAGACACCATTAGCATCTCAACATACCTGCATGTAATCTGTTTTGATTATGTATGTCCTTTTTTATCCTCTGTATATGCTTTCCACATTAATTAGACTAAGATTTCAGTGATGGAGCAGGAATTCTGAATTTTTTGTTTGCTTTTCTTTCTCCCATGAAAGTTCCCTTCCCTGTTTCCCTACTGAGACTGAAACTGTACCAAAGTGTAGCTCAGTGTTGGGAAAGAGATGTTAAAGCTTTTTTTAAAGTTTAGGAAAAAAACAAAACAGAAACTGTAGGAATTGAAGTAGTAGTGAAGGAATTTGAGGAAACAGAAATCAGATATCATCTGCTTTTATTCTAAGTATTTAATGACAAATTAACCATAGATGTAATGCATTTGCACAGCTGTAACCTCTCTTCAGACCTCATATAAACATTGCAAAAAGCTAAATATATTGAAGATGTCATAATTAATGCATGACTTTTGATACTAAGCAGTGTAAATCTTTATTGATTTATATGATGGCTTGAACTCTATTGAAACTATAGATCCAAGAAATGTTTTGTCCTTTCTTTGTTTATGGCTGACCTTTTAGAAAGGTCTAACAAAGAGAAGAGTACTGCAGTCATCTTAGTCTTGCAGTGTCTTGAGCCAATTCAGGAATGACCACTATGTACAGGGAGAAAAAAGTGCTGTCCAGTGCTAGAAGGCTATTAAGCCATATTAAAGAAATAATCATGAGTGTCTGCTACCATAATTCACTGTAGTGTACTTTTGTAAAAGGTAAAAACTTTAGGTCCACTTTTGAGCATCTACAAAACTGGAGTTTTTCCTTCCTACCTAGTGTCAACAGAAGCACTAATGCTTCAATTCACCTTTGAAAATTCTTTTAAATCCTTCTTCAGCTATTGTCTTAAGGTTGCTGCTTAGTAAGAAAACATTAGTCAGACCAAGTTGATCTACTAAGAAAGCGTGCTGTAACTTTAGGCAGACGGCTCTATCAAGACATGTGGAATTTGGGAGTGAAATATTTGTGACATTTTGAGAGGAAGAAAAGTTGTCTATCTGGTATTGCAGCATCTCATTCTTCACTGAAAAACAGCAGTACTGCTGATTCCTGGGCCTAATCTGAAATTCATTTGTTTATCCGAACATAGGCACACTGGTGGACTGAGGACATGCTTCTAGGCAAAGCCATTATCCAAACAGATTTTCCTAGCTTATAAAATGTATCTAGATGGTTATGTGTTTATTTCGCTCTGTGCACTGGCTGGGAAAAAAACTCCACAAACCAAACGATAAACACACCCCATAATTCCTGCACACACCCCCCCCCACTCCTTTTCTGAAGGTGTTCACAGCACATCTGAAGCTTGCAACTGCCACCATTCATGCAATGCAATTAACAATCATCTTATGCATAAAAAGAAAATAAATCTCCCTTCTCCTGTTTTGTAAGTTCCACTGCATGCTGCATAAAATAACAACTTTTAAAGTTGAAATTAAAAGAAAACATATTTTTATAACTGCATGATCATTACAATATCACATTATCTGTTTATTATTATTGTTTATACAAAGACAAATCTTACTATTTAGAATTATGCATAATTTCTTTTTTTAAAGTAAATTTTTGTTCTAGGAGGTGATGGACAGAGATGAGAAATTGCAAGTTTGGGTTGTTTGGGGGTTTTTTGGCCATGCAAAGATAGCATGCAGTTTATTCCTTTTGTTATTCACAAAACAGGATAGCAAGAGTAATGACAATTTAGTGTCTCTGTACAGTCAGTTCACCCCTGTCAAGGAGAATGTTGAGACTTCCATATTTATTCTTCCTTGTCCTCTGCTGCTGATTGTAAGAATACTAAGCAAGTTAAAGAATGTGTTTGTCAACTAGAACATCCTTCTGTTATGACCTGGATATTCATCACCAGTCTTACTTTAGAAGTATGGAAAAATGATAAATTTGGGTGCTAGCTGGTCTAATCTCACTGTCAACCAGCAACCTTGAGTTGAGATACTGTTTTATCTTGTGAAACACACAGATTTGTGAGACATTCACTCTTTAGTAAAATCAACTATTTAGCTTTTCTTCCCCCATCACCAACAAGATGTGATGGTGTTTTGAACTTAATTTATGCAGTAAACAAACGGTGAAGTCTGTTTCTGTCAGCACTTCCGTCTTGGAAAGAACAAAACAAAAAAAGACCGTGGTACAGTGATTAATGATTGTGATTAACTCTCTACAGGTTATGGCTTCATGCTCCAATGATTCTTCTGACATTACTCTGGATAAGACACTACATTAAGCACATATACCTTCATCCATAAGGCTTGCTAAAAACCTAGAGTTTGACCTTTAGCTTTGTATTTTTCACAAATGCACTTTAAATGCTGAATGTGTAACTTTTGCATCCTGGGCTGCAGTAAGAGGAGTGTTGTCCCTGGGTTAAAGAGGTGATCTTTCCCCTCTAGTCTGCACTGGTGAGGCTGCACCTGGAGTTCTTTGTTCGCCTCAGTGCTCCTGAGAACAGCAAGGACATGAACAAATTGTAAAAGGTCACAGGGAAGGGTCATGAGGTTTACAAGAGGACTGGAGCATCTTGCCTACAAAGAAAGGTTGAGAGTTGGGGCTGTTGAGGCTGAAGAAGACTCCGTGAGATCTCATCAATGTGCATAAAATAACCAAAGCAAAGCTCTTTCTTCAGTGGTGACCAGAGGCACGGTGCACAATATACAACACAGAAAGTTTTCTCTGAACATCAGGAAACACTTTTTACTGTGAGGATGACTGAGCACAGGTTTCCCGGGAGGTTGTGTAGAGTCGATCACTGGACATATTCAAAGCTGCCTGGACATGATCCTGTGCAACCAGCTATAGGTGTCCTTGTCTGAGCAGAGTTGGGCTGTACCAGATATCTCAAGAGGTCCCTTCCGACCTCAATCATCTAGGGGTGATCATCCCATCCCCTTGTGCTGCTTGATGGGGGGGGAAAGAGGGAAGGGAGAGAAAATGTGGTTTAGTTTTTCTTTTGTTTCTCAGCATCCTACTTTATTTTTAGTTGCCAGTAAATTACATTAGTCTTCCTCAAGTTGCTTTGGTTTTGGTTGTGATTGTAATCAATAAGTGATCTTTCTGTTTTTATTGTGAACCACAAGCTTTTTGCTTTTATTATCTCCCCTCCTCTGCTGAGGTGAAAGAATAAGAGAGTAGGTGGGTTGGGCCTGGTGGTCTGCCAAAGTCAATCTACCACAGACATAAATAGAAATAAAACCTTTTAGCTTGATTATAGCTTATTACGCTTCTAATTTTTAAAAATCATTTAGAGTGTATATTAACAGGAAAAACAGAACTGTGATTCACATACCAATTAGGACAGAATGTGTCTAGAGAATGATTATGACTTTTTTTTTTTTTTTAATTAATCATGTTTTAGGACTGAAGAAGAAAAGAAATCTTACAAGTTCTGAAGTATTGTGTGTAACCCTATATATGTTACAAATTTCCTTGATGCTTCCTTAACAGGGAATTCATTAAAAGATTATCTAAGTTACTCTGTTTTAAGAAAGCTCATTTTTCATATTCTTTTAGTCTTTAGCTATGAAAATCAAATGAATCACTTCTTTACTATAAAAAGTCATAGAATGGTTGAATGATTTGAGAATGGACCTGTAAAGAGCACCCAGTTCCAACTCCCTGCCATGGGCAAGGACACCTTCTGCTAGACCAGTTTGCTCAAAGCCCCATCCACCCTGGTCTTGAACACAGTTTTTCTGGGCAACCTGTCCCAGGTTATCACCATCTTTATCTTAAAAAATTTTCTTCCTCATATCCAATATAAACAGATTAGAACTGTTGCCTTTTGTACTGTCGCTACAGGCCTTGATAAAAGGTGTCTGTGTCTCTATCATAAGCCCCACTTATATGTACTGAAAGCTCACAACAAAGTCTCCCTGAGGCCTTCTCTGAACTCAATTTTTCCACCTCTCTCAGCCTTTCTTCATAGGAGAATTGCTCCAGCCAACAACCAAATACCTTGGTTTCTTTGGTATAGAATGGTTCTGCCTACAAGTACATTTTATACGCTAATTTAATTTACTTATATAATCAAATTATGGAGAAAATTTGTTCTTGTCCTTCTTTGCAATGTTATTACAATTATTACATTATTTAATTTTTTAATGCCTTGTTTTTCCTGCAGCTTTTATTACAAAACAAAGAGAGCTTTTAATTAAAAAAAAATAATAACAGTTTAGATTCCTGGATAAATTTTGGGAAATAATTTACAATTCTGTAAAAAAGCTATTGTCTATTACAGCTACTGCTTCACAAAATTTACATTTATGCTGAAGTAAACTGTTTCCTTGAAAAGTAGGCATTGATTTCTGCTCTTCAAAAAAGATTATTTCGTATAATTTTAAATAGGTTATCAAACTCTTCCAGGATACCCTGAATTATCCTTATTTCTAACATATTGCAGTCGCCATTTTTCAGAAGAAAACAGGGTTTGGGCGTGGTAATTTTTGGTACAGCCTTGTCTCTTAAACTAAAGATGTTTTCAAAATTATTTTTCTCTTCATGTGGTATTGATCAAGACTTTTAATATTTAAATGAATGGAACAAAGGTATTATCTAACTGTGAAATTATTATAATTCCTACTTCTTTAATACACTCATTTTTATAAGATACTTTTGTATCAGTGAATATAGATTTAATCCTCCAGTAGAAATTTGTTTTTGAACTATGTCCTTAGAGCTTCAGAGCTTTCATTAATCAGCATTATTGTATGCAACGTTCTTCAGAGGAACTTAAATTAATTTTTATAAGGAAGTGAAAACTTTTTGTATTGCATTCACTTTTGTTATTGTTTCCTTTTTTCTCTATAGCATAAGAGAAACTTTTTTTTTTCCACTTACCTCCTCCCAGCTATCCATGTTAGTATTTTTTACCTCATCTTGCTAAGATTTTGCAAATATTTTTTGAGCAATTCTGGCTCCCCTTTTTTTTGTTCTTGGAAGTTAAGAACACCATTCTGTGTTTGCAGAGCCTTACCTGGCAGAAAATTATTCAGGCTTTGTTACCCAGAAGAAAAAAGGTTGTTGCCAATGCTGGCATTCTCAGAAAAAGATCTGGGAGCACTGATAAATTTTTGAAAAGGTAAAGTCTATTTCTAAAATTCCATTTCATCTACCTGATGACCTGTCAATTTGAATAAGCCCAACAAAGTGTTGCATGCAAACATCCAAGTTCAAGTTGAATTGCTTAAAGAAGCAGTCTAATTGCACAAGTCATGATCTTCTAGGGACTCTCAATAAAAATTAGACCACTTAGTTTCCTAATACAGGAGCCTGTAAATATATATCCATCCAAGTGAATTTGGTTAAGTAGTGCCACTTACAGGGAATAACACCTAATTTACACTACAAGATTGACCCTTTTGACAATAATTTATTAACATGAATTTGGCACAGGTTTATAGTGTTAAGTGATTAGACAATCAATACAACTTGATATGTGACGTAGTTAATGCATTTGACATTGCTGTGAGGATTAGAATATAATCTGAACTGTGTTGAACCCTACCTGGTTCTATTTAATGCACCTGGTAAGTCACAATATAACATGCAGTGCCCCTGGAGTTCATCTGGACTACCTGATTAATTTACTGTAAGTTGTCCCCCCCGGGACAACTTAGTTGGTTGTTTTTGGGTCTGGAAACAGTAAAACCAAACTCGTTACTTTCTGAGGGGATACTCTAGATATCTCACAACTTGTTCAACAGCTCATTTGGAGAAATCTTATTATCTGTAATATATATGCAAGTTGATCTGATGGTATGTAGTAGGAAAATGTTGCCATATTCCTTGTGAATGATGCTTAAGAAGGATGTATCAAGTGACAATAAATGTAAAACTTCATGTATACAAACTCTGATGTGAAGGTTTACATATGCAACATTCACTTGCAAGTTCAATGAATTTTATCCATAGCACAATAAATTAGGTTTTGAGAATATGAGAACATTGCTTGTTATGCACTGTGGGCAACTCCATTTGCATGAGCTGGAAATAAGTTTATTTTAGTCACAGATAGTTTTAAAAAACTTTCAGGGATTTTTTTAATTTTTTGAAGAAAGTATGGTTAAATATATATGTTTTTCAATTGATATTATGCCAATGAATATTGTGGAAAAGATTACATTGAAGCCTGAAAATTTGTAATTTACAATTTAGACATTATTCAGTCAATAGATATATGATGTGAGGAAGTTTGGAAAATTAAGTGGAAGTTGAAAGTGATTGTTCTAGACTTTCTTGCCCCTGTAATTGAAGGTAGTTGTAGAAAGTAATATATTCTGGAAATATGTTCCGGAAATTTCCCACATTCATCAATTATGGTAGTCTTTCAGTGCTTCTAGAAGATAATAAGACAGTCATGATAATCAAATCATGATCAAATCTTCCCTTTGGTTGTTGGCTCTATTTTATGAATACATAAAAACAGTCTATAGTATTTCTTAGTATTGCAATCCACTCTTCAAATATTCCTTTATGTCTCTCATATTTAAATGATGTAATAATCTAGAAAGTGGATTGTAGGCAATATTATAATCCTGATATCTAGAGGGTGTGACTTTAACAAAGTCATTTTCATTCTATTCAATTCTTATGTGACCATTTAGCAGACATTTTTGACCTATGTGTAGAGTGTTATTTGTCCCATGCTTGAATCTTAATTTTAGCAATTTCATCTTACTATTTTATTCAACTTTGGTGAAAAATAATACATATAAAAAGAATGAAGTAATTATAGTTCACCAAAGAAACCTTCATGAAAGGAACTGTAGTCATAGGAAGGTTTGCAAAAAAAAATTTGTTTGGTTGGTTGTTTTTTTTGCTGGGGATTTTTTAGTAGTCTTGAATCACTAAGCTTAAGTTAGGTAGTTCTTTTACTCAATAGCACTTCTCAGGTAATAATAACCTGGACATGAGGTTAGAAAGAACTTGAAAAGGTCAAGGAAATCTGTTTTATTTAAGATTTATGTGCATTAGGCTTAGGAGGGAAGAAGGCTCCAAGTGAGAGTTATAAGGTTTGCTTGCTCCTTGTGGACAGTTGCCCTGTGAATGGTCCTTAGTGACCCTGTAAGAGGGATAGTAACAGAAGCTCTTACCCTTGACAGAAATGTGAGAAATGTCACGGGGAAGCTGGTGTTTGATGCTTAAAATATTGGAAGGAAAACCTTTTCCATCTCTGACTTAATAAGATTAAGTCTTATTAAGTGGTTAAGTGGTGAAGTAGATATGCTCTAGATTTTTAATGTTTTTGGGGCTTAATTTTTATTTTCTTTTCCTTGAAAGGAGGGGTATATGCAGCACATTATTTGAAAACTCAGTGCTACTTAGCAGTGCTATCCTTGCAAGACATCCTGTGGTGAACTCCTGACATTTTTTAATGCTCGTTGAAACAAAAAGATGCTCTCTTCAAAGGAAGAGATTTTTGTCTGAAGTACCGTAATTAAAAAGCTAGAAATTGGGAGTAGGTACCCATTCTTTCTCAGCTTATTTTGATAGGCACTGTACAAAAACTGAGGAATGAGCTTTGCAGAAATCATGAAAAATATTGCTAAGCTGATCAAGATAGGTGTTATTTGTGGTGGTATTGTAATGCAATTAATAAGTCATGGTGTTTAAGTTTCAATTGGTCTTATTTAAATTTTGTAGTCCAGCCTAACTTGAATCTTAAGGAAAGCAAGTCCTCAAAATTAATGTAGAGTGTGTTTCTGTGTTTGAGTAGTTGTAGAATTTTGAATTTCTTCCTGTGCCATTTAAATAGGACTTCAGACTTTTGATTCAATTGAGTATTGTTACTAACACAGGTATATGACTTTAGAGTTATTTTTCCTATGGGATTCCTCACAGTGCAGTGTGTTAATACCTGGAAATGTTTTGATGAACACCACTGTTTTGGCTTTTGCTGAGCAGAAGGACCAGTTTGGCTGGTGCTGACAGCACCAGCACTGTCTCTTCATCAGTAGTCTGGGGACTGGACAAGATCTTGAGCAGGGACACAACCAGGTCAGCTGACCCAGTCAGACCAGAGGGGATATTCCATAGCATATGGTGTCAGCTCAAATACAAAAGTTAATAAAAAGGAGGAGGAAGTGGGGCATTCAATATTTACAATATTTGCCTTCCAGAACAACTGCTACACATTCTGAAGCTGTGCTTCCCAGGAAGTAGATGAGCTTTACTTGCTGGTGGGAAATAGAAAAAAACTTATTTTTTGCTTTTCTTGCATACATGTGATCATTGCTTTTGCTTAGTAAACTGCCTTCATCTTGATCCACAAGAGGTTTTTTCCATCTTGTTTTCTCTGACCTCTCACCCAATGTTCTGCTGAAGAGGTGAGAGGTAGAATGGCTTTTTGGGCATTTGGTGTCCAGCCAAGGTCAACATACCACAGTTGTTATTTCACTTACTGTCTTCATGAAAGAGGGAAATTTGGGCAATTGTTCTAAAATTCTCAGGTTTTTCCTGTCCAAGGTCTTTGGCATTACTTTGATGAAGGCAAAAATGAACTTGAAAGATTGGCTGCAGGAGTCTTACAGACAGTAAGGTAGCACCAGTAAGCATGCACTAATAAACATGTTTGAAAATTTGAAATTTTTGGGAAAAAAATTTTGTTGGTTTAGGTTTTTTTTAGTGTGAAACATGCGGATGTAATTATATAAAAAAATTAAATTGTTCTTAACATTTTTCTAAGTGAGATATTTGCATCGTTTTGGAAGCATATCTGTGGTAGGAAGGAAACTTGTTCTGGAGATTTAGTGATTTTTCCTCTGTATGAGATGTCAGCATTTAGAAGAAAAGTTACAGAGTGACTGGGCACTACAGTGGGTAAATTTCAAGAATTCCCTCCTTTAACAATTCCCAAGGTAGACAATTTGGTATGGATTTGTTTGTGGTTTGGTTTTTTTTAATTGCTAAGAAAGTCCCATGAAGCTGTCAGAAAGTAGGATCTATTTTGAAACCTACCTTGTGGTAGTTTCTGGATCAAGAATACAGCTTGGAATCGAATATAGCTGATTCCAAAAATTGAATTTCAAGACTAGGTCAGTGGGGTTTTTTGCCAAATCATTAAATACCAGTTCTAAGCATATGGAGGGAGTGAATTAGCTGTGTCTGGGTCAATGCTGAAACAGTAGGAGTACTTTTATGTTTAGAATTAACCACAGACTTGAAATTATTCACTGAACATGTGATTCTCTGTGGATTTTCACTAATAATTATTTCTAAAAAGCATAGGTACTTCAACTTTCTGAACCACCTGTCAGCTAGATTAATAGCGTCTTGGCAGCTGATTACAACCACCGGTATGTAGTGGCTACCAGATGAGCATTAATTTAGTTTTATATTAAGCATGCAAAGCAAGTAAAGAAAATATAATCATTTATTATTATAATAGTTCTAAGTTATAACCAGCTGCATGATTTATGCTTCAATTAAACTATGCAGCTTGTACAAAGTCTTCTTCCTGTATTAATCATGCAAACTGGCTCATTATTTATGACTAAAAAAAGCAGATGAGCCAGGGCTTTCAGTGATGATTGGGAAAGGTTTCATATTAGCAACACCCCACATATTAAGCATAGCAGGAAAGATAAAGCATTTAATATGAAGAAATTTGATAGTGTAGAATTTTCCAGTTTTGAATTGCAACACTATCAATCTGCTGTTACTTTGTAAAATTAAGTTAAATGATACTATTGTTTACACCCCTCAAAGCCTGTAGACTGCTCAAAGTAAATGCTTATCAGTGAAAGTAATTTAATTTTTTTTCCAAAATTGGTTGTGATTTGTAAACTATTCACTAGAAAAGACATAGTGAATAACAGTGGACATGACAGCAAAGAGAACTAGGGATAATGCTATGGCTTTACTTTCCAAGTCCATTTGCATCTCTTAAGTCTACTTGATTGAGCTGGTCTTGAGGAATAAAAACATTTCAAGATGGAAAATGTTTCTTTCACTTTATGGAAGTTCTGTGAATTTGCAGATATCTTGCAAACTATTAGGATGGTACAACTTTTCATGTTTTTCAGGGAGGAAAGGTAAAGTGTTGGGTTACTGGGATTTTGTTAGCTAAAATTTATTGATTGGCACCTGTCCTGTTCTTTGGCTTGAGACAACATCAGTTCCGTCAACTGTATGAATACCCTGGATTCTTGGTGAGTGGCTGTTTGCTGAAGTATTTCTTCTGCTTTGTTCCTCTTGAATTTATGTTAACTATAACAAAACTTTCACTGAAACCTTCATGTTATGCCAAAAAAAAACCCAAAAAAAAAAAAAAAATCCAAACAAAGCAAACAAATAAACAAAACCCACAAAACCCCATAAAACAACCAAACTTGAGGTTCACACTAGATTACTTAACGTGTAATAGGTGGAGCAAACCGATCCAACCTACCTATTTTTAAAAAATTAAATAAATAAAAGTTTACAAGGTAAAGTATAAGAATGGAGATCACAAATGAGCATAGCCTTACTTCTTCATCTTCCCCACACTGTTTTTTTTCCTTCCCCTTCTTGATCTTATTTTTTTCTTCTTTGCCCACCTTCAACTTTCATTTTCTGTACTCACAGTTATGGTGTCACAAAATGCCTAATTTACTAGTCCAGGTCTTTGTTACAATATAGCAGCTCAGGGCACAAACTCTATAACTGAAAGTTCTGGAGCTTGTTGGTTTTTTTTTGTTTGGTTGGGTTTTTTTTGTTTGTTTGTTTGTTCATTTGTTTGTTTTGTTTTTGGTTTTGGGTTTTTTTTGTTAGTTAAAAGAGATTTTTTTTCCATATTACAAGTAATAGAATAAATGTAATTAGGGAAGTAAAAAGCCTTTAGTAAATGACAGTCATCTTTTCTTTGTTTTTCCAACATCTAAGTATCAATAAGTACTAAATTTGGTGGCAAATATTATAGGAGCTGATATTAAAACTAAATTGAAGTTCAACTTGATTATATTATAAGAGATCTTCCTAGGGCAGTTAAGAGAAAGAGTAGTGTGGAAACACTAGCTTACTTCTACAGAACATTAAGCAATTCAATGCTTACACTGTAGAATTTTATTGTAGGAGTCTGGGTTAATTTCTGTTTTACCCAAAATTGAATTTACTTAGACAAAAAATACCAAAACGTATAGGTCACCTACACTCCTGGCGTAAGGCAAGGGAGCAGGTTTTCCTATTGCTGAAAAGAGAAACATCAAACCCAGGAATGCCAGCTGACACTTTATAAAGGTGTCTGGAGAGTAAATAAGGAACCAAAGGCTACAGTATTTGAACATGTAGTTATGGGGTGACATAGAGTAGAGGAAATACAATGCTCTGTACTCAGAAGAAAATGTGACACCACCTAAGGATATATGTATATGAATGTTTCAGTGACTTCTCAAGTCTGTTGTGAGATACAAGCATGACAAGTACACAGACTAAATAATAGGATATTAGTGTTGGTGAAAATTAATTGGCTTAGTACATATGAGTTGAATTATGAACTCATACTAAACTGTTTTATAAGGCATCCACTCAGGTACACTTCTATGTAAGAAGCTATTCTTAACTCATGTATAAATCAGGATTTTTCATGTTTCAAGTCAGTGAAATTAAAAGTGCAGTGCTTCAATATAAAGACTCCAATGAATTTCAAATAAATGGTTAAACTCTGTAAGTACTAATTTAAATATGGGAAATATTAGAACAGGTATTCTCTTCAGTAGTATCTGAAATACAGCTACTGTAACTGCTGTACCTTATGTCCCAGAAAGAAATAGCAATCCCTTTAGAAAACAGGAAATAATACTACAGAAAAGAAAATACTGCCTTTCACAAGATTGCGTGCATTTGTGAACATTTGAACCATACCTGGACCTTATCTAGAGCACGAATATCAACCTGTTTCTTGGAGCTCATCCATAAACAAGAAGCTGAGAAAGAAAAAACTCAGAAGTCACTCAGGCGGGTAGGGGTAATAGCAAAAGGGTTTTTGATAAAATATTTAGGGAATTGCATGACGATTTCGACTGTGAACATACCTAGAAATAAGTTGCTGTTTTCAAAAATTGTGGCAGTGCATATTTCTGTGTTTAAAGCATATATATCTAGTGAGACCTTTTTGATAGTGTCTCTGTGTGTGAGTCTGTGTATGTCTCTGATAAAAAAAATAATATGTTTTCTCAAAGTATAGGTATAAATAGATTAAACAAATGTTTGGATGAATTAATTGCAAGTTGCTCATATATTGGGACCTGACGTGTTTTAGGACATGTGAAGAATAGTATCCTTGTAACACTGGCGTTGAAGAAAGGAACATATGTGATCTTGGTTTCTTTTTGTCTTTCCATTTGAGGTAGATAAAACTTGTAAAGAACAACAATTCTTTTATGAAAGAGAAATTCGTAAGGATGACTATTTTAATGTAGTGTTAAATCTTGCTTCTTCCTGTATAGCAATATATTTTATTCATTAAATTTAACCATGAACAGAAATAATGGATTGTAATACTCTTAGGTGATAAAGGTATTAAATCACAGTCTTAGTTAAAACAAGCAAAAAACCTGACTAAACAACATCAAAAAGAAAAACGAACCCAAACCCCAAACAAACAGGAATTTTCTTTTGTCTTTCCTAGGTTTTATAAGCTTTTGTTTTTGGTAGAATTTTTCTTTCTTGTTTATTGCTGTTCATGTTTCTAATGTGTTTCCTTAAATAGTCATTATTTGGCTGATGAAGTCAGTCAAATGTGTTTGGCGTTAACAATGACTTTTTCCAAACCCTTTTTTTAAAAATTCTAAAATCTATCAAAATGATCAAAGAGCTGGAGGAAACAGCATACTGGTTCTTTCTGGTGCAGCATCTTAGCACAGTATGCAGTTTCTGTTACCCTGTGATCAAAGACCACACAGTGAATGCCATAGTTATACGGCTGCCCCCTGAGGGGAGAAATAAAAAAAGAGTGCCTATAAATTCTGTTTTTCATGGCAGCTTTGGGTTACTGAAATTGGTGGTATTTGGACAAAGTAAAATTTGCCTAAGTACTACCTGAATTGTGAAGGAATCTCTTAGGGAGAGAAGTCTTGTAAATTAAGAATCTGTGACTTTGTTTAGCAAGCAACTTCAAGAATATCATAGTGTCTATTAAGAATATGTCAAATGACTTATGTAAGTTGCATACCACATCAATTGTTTTTCATGTTTCAAATCTTAAAGGAAAAGGATGAAATGTGGAAACAATGAATTTATACAATTCCCTGTGAAGCACTGGGAGAGTCTTTTTTCTGCTGTAGACATGGAAGCTCTTGGCTAGTCATAGACTGCAAAATGACAGCACCTTTTCTCAAGATTAAGGACTGTAATAAGAATATATCCTCAAAATGTATCAACTCAGTCTTACTGTCTGCATCTGGATTACCTGATGTGTTTTTAGACAAGACAAGCTATTTTGAGCAAAACAGCAAAGTCACTTGTAGTTAAAAGCAAGATCAATACCACTGTTTCCTTCCATCCTTGGCATCTTACGCTACATGTGAAGATTATCTGACATTTAATACAAGTTTGGAGTGCATTATCGAGATGTAAATATCTGCAATTGCGTGAACACCTGTTACACGTATTTATAATGTTAATGTTTATTTTACTTCTAAATATTAAGATATTTAGTATTATGATTTTCAGTAGTCTTAATTCTGCAAAGTTACTAGGCCTAATCACTACATGTTCTTCAAACAACCTTCCAAATTGTTGAAGAGGAGGTATGGGTGTGTGCAACTAATGAAGAAGACACCTAACATTTCTATTGAGTGAGGAGACTATCCTGAAGAAACTGGGTAGGAGGCTGCCTGGCCACTGAACGATAGTGTGGTTGAAAAAAGGTCTCTGGGGAATGTTTGGTAGTTTTGATGTCCCTGGAGAATTTTAGTCTTGGCATCTCAGGGCAGAAGTCCTTTGCTTCTTCTGTGACAGTGATTCTGAATTTGAAAGTCCTGTAGAATATATTGAAATTAAGACCTCGGGAAGTCCATTCAGTTTATCTTTGTAATAAGTGAGATGTTCCAGTCCCTTTGTCATCTGTGTTAATTTTAAGAACAGGATTTTAAAATAGCTTATAAAATATCAGAATTGTAAACTATGTGCTTTACCGGCTGGTTTTCTATACAACTTCAGTTTATTATCTTTCCCAAGAATACCCATAATCTAATTCTGTATATAAATGATTAGTTGCTAAATTATACACTAAATAAATGTATTATAGAAGACAACGCCATCAGAGGTGTCAGCTATGTCTGTGTCTCTTTTGTATCTTCCTTTTTTTTCTAAACCCACTTATGTCGTCTGGCAGAGTTGCCACTCTGAGCAACTTGATCTAGTGGGTGGCATCCCTTCCCATGGCAGGGGGTTTAGAACAAGATGATCTTTAAGATGCCTTCCAACCCAAGTCTTTCTATGATTCTACAATACTGTGAAATCTGCAAATGTATTCAATATAAGTAAGTTCCTTTTACTTTTGAATTTGTGTTGTAGACTTGAGACATATTCACAATTTGTGTTCTCATAAGGACTACACTTTTTTTTAAAACTGTTTAACAGATCAATGTGTTAATATTCACCAGTAACTTCTAGTATACCCTCCATCTCCAAGGTGAAATCAGCAGCTTATACCATTTTGGTTTGAATATTCTTTGAATGGTAAAAACTGACTTAGGAAGGAGGATAAAAGTGCTTGCCCCTCCAGAACTACATGAAATCAGTTGTTCCTCGTTACACTGTGTATTATCACCTTGCTAAGAACCACTAGGGAAGATGTCTTTTCAGAGAAAATTGCAGATTAATTTTGCCAGTGTAGTGCGACATTTCTGTAAACTACCAAATAATGGTTACAAAATGAAGTTTCTTTTTCTTTTGTTTCCAATTATAAATCGTTCAGGCAGAGAAAATATTGTGCTTATTCTACTCTTTCATGTATTTGTATTGTTAGAGGGCATGCTGTTTTATCATTAACTTTCTTATGTTTGCATGATATGATAGGCTGCTGTGTGGTGCTGTTTCCCTGGGCTTGATGCACTCAAGGGTGCATGCTTTTGGGGAAAATCAGTTGTGAGAGCATAAAAGAAGGGTGTAACTTCACCCTTTGTAGGGCTGGCTGTTACTGGTTGATTCAGTGAAGAATTCTTTGTGGGAAAATATTTGGTCAAAAAAATGCGTTTGAAAGTACAATTTTGTGGAAATGTGTTTTGACATCAACACTTTGGAATGATGTGTATGATGAATATAATGACTATATCAACTATTCTTTCAAGTGTACATTCTGTTTCATTCCTACTCAGTTCTTCAATCCTAGGTAGGAGCTGGGTAACAGAAAAGGTGAAGAACAAGTCACTCCAAGTGATAGTTTCCTGAAAGATTCTTCTTCCTTTTGGGAGTTGCTTGATGTCAGTTTTCAAAGCAGTCTGATTTTTAGTGGGCTGTGCTGTGTATTCTCTGGATACTCAATTTACTGGGCAGCTGTACAGTAGTTTATGTCCCCTTGGCCCAGTTACCAAGGATTTTCACTCTGGGAGAGAAAAAAATTAAATCAGGAATCATTTGGAGCTAACATCCTCATCCAGCTGTATTAAAGATTAAATTAATGCATTTATTTAAAAGCAGAAGTCGAGGAGTTATATAAATATAAAACATTCCAGAATGAATGTTGTCGTTAACTATAAGTTTTGATTACATGATGACAAGTTTTTCATATCTTTTCTTTAGATGGACTATCTTTGCTCAATAAGAAGGGTAACGGTAAAATTAAACTTCAGTGCTGTCATCAAATAGAATTCAGCAATCTGGTTTATTTTTAATTACTATGATTGGGTATCATGTAATAGCATGTGGGAAGGGTAATAAATATCCTTTGCCTGTTTCCATCTACCTAATGAATATTTTTTAACTAAATGCCTTAATTATCACATCCCTGACCTCAGGAACCTTTTCTGCTACCACCTTGTTCAAGATTCAGTATGTAGTTTTACATTTGTTACGTGTTGTTTTAATCAGATTTTACCACACTCCCTCATTTCTCTTTTCATTAGCACATAGATACTTTCCTGAAAATTCTCAGAAAAATGGCCAATGCATATTTACTTTAATATAGTTCTGCAAGCATGTTGTGAGCCCAGCCATTTGGGAACAAGCAAGCTTGCATACACAGATGTATCATCATGGATATATCCTGTATTTATCTTTTTGTGACTCGACAGTGTTGGGAAATCTGTGAATACTGCCTTTAGGTTTCCCTTTGTAGTCGTCCCTCAAATGAACAAACAAAACCAAACAGAATGGACAGGATGGATGAAACACAGAGAGATCCTATTCTGAAAGAGTTTGTTGATTGTTTATGTCTTTCCATTCCTTGGATACAGGGAGATGTATCAGCTGATGATTGCGTTACCATTTCCTCATCCATATAAATGAATACATGGCAAGAATTAAGAGAAATTTCCAAACCTGTAGGTTAGATTCAAATCATTGGGCCACAGAATTGTTAAGGTTGAAAAAGACTTCTAAGATTATCAGTCCAACCATTAGCCTGACACAATCTTGTTCACCATTAAACCATGTCCCCAAGCATACACACATTTTTTGAACATTCCCAGGGATAGCAATTCTAGAACCGGGCATGTTTTCTATTTTTTTTTTTTTTTTTCTGTTAATGAAAGATAAAGTTCGTGGTGCCATGACTGTATATGCCAACATGTACATTTTACCCATGCTTCCAAGTGAGTTTTTGTATTCTGCTGCTTCTGATGCATGTGATCTTGTGGTGAACTGAGTCACAAGTAACCCATAAGAAAACTTATTTTTCTAAAGTGAGGTAAATTATACTTTCATTAGGCACTCTGTGAATGCATGGAGTGAAGTGTAAGGAGCAAATCTGAAAAAGATACAGCAATGGTAACAATAGAAGGATGTGAACAGTGGGGAGTAGGAAAAAGAAAACATGGATAGTGCATTATATATGTTTTTGTGTAAGTAGACATTATTTTACAGGCAGTTACAGCCCCTTATTTATTGAGAAGAGCCTTCTCCTGGGGTAATTACTGTTCTAAGAAGGAGGTTTTATTCTACTATTAATTCTGTAAATAAGGTGAAACTGCTGCATGCAGGAGAGAATGTTCTCATTTAGTATTCCTTTAAAGACTAGCATTCTTTCATCAATGATTCAGTTTTACAAATCATTATTATGCTGTAAATTATTAAGTTGCATAAATTATTCTTTGTATGTAATGTGTAAGTTTGAAGGCAAATAGAATTTTATACTTTTCTCTAGATGACAGAAGCCCTTCTGCTCTTGTTATTCATTCATTTGGAAATACTGCAGTTCTTATTTTTTTAATTTGCTTTACATAACTGAATTAAGCTTTGACCTAAGAGTTATTTTTCCATGTGGAACTTACATCAACGAATAGCAGAACTTGTAGAAGAAGCAATTTTCTGTGTATTGGAGGGAAAAAGATATAGGTCATTACATATGTATATGTCCTTAAATGTATATGTAAATACTAAAAAACTGTTGTGCTGGTAATGGTATTTGATAACCACCACTCCCAACAACCTCTTCCCACCTCCAACCAAAAATCCTTTTATGCCCAACTTAAAATCATTGAAAACAGAACAAAACCTCACAACAGAGAAAATGCAACCTTTGGGCTCAATTTACCCCCATAAAGATATATCACAGATGGTATTGTTAATGAGGTTGGAGGCAGGAAGTATACAAATACAGTTAGCATTTTTACAAAAACCAAGGAGACTTTTTTCCTGTTGAAACTTGTCAGCGAATATCTCAAGGACAATTTGTCAATGTTAGTCTTTTTCACTGTTATCTCTACTTTCTTACAATGCCAGCTAATTTAATGCTTAATTGTAAGACAGTCTTTGGTTTCTAATGTATCTGTGAGGTGTTTTCTGTGAATTAGATGGCCAATACTATCTTTGAGAACCAAGTAATCAATTTATTTAATTGTTATATTTTTAAGAGCATATTAATGCATATGCCAAAATGGAAAAAATAATCTCCTGCCCAAACATTCTACTCAAATATGCTTTTTTCCTTTATTGTTAGTAGTCATATTTCTGTCTGATGGAACATCTTTCTTTCCTTCTTACGCAGCAGCAGACATAACATTTTACATATAGTTAGCTGATTACTTTCAAAATGGTTGTGAAATATTTTCAAATGATATGAAACTAGCAAACTAGCACTCTTCTGAGGTAAAGCATGTCTGTTATCTTTGTAAGTTATGAAAAACTAATTTTTCCTGTTAATTTATCATATTTTTACTCTTCTGCATGGTTCATTCCTCTGCATCTCCTTTTCCATAGTAAGTGCAGTGACAACACTAACTTGAACAAAGGAAAGTTGTAAAAAACTTGACTTGTAAAAAACTGATTGCAGTTGTTTGTCCATCCTTCAGTTTCCAGGCACTATCTCATTATAGTTATTTTCATTGTAAGCAGCAGCAATACAATGAAAGAAGAGAGAAATGTAGTTCATATCATGCTGGAAGAGTCCACTATTTTTATTGTACATAGGAAGAAAAACAACAAAATGATAATTCTCTATATCAATTTTACATCATTTGAAATAAGATTGAATTATTTCCCCCGATTATTTTCCAGGAATGTGAATCCCTTGAAATCCAAGGCCCTGCCTTGAATAATTACAAACTGAGCAGTTAGTTTACCATGTGAGGTGGGGTACAACTCCAAAATTAAGATGCCATTAATGGGATTTGAATCTTAGTTTCATATTTCCTGGAAATGAGACCACAAGCCTGTAGTAACAGTCCAGCACAAAACTGATGTCCCTTTCAAAGGTTTAGTTCTAAGAAGAAAGAAAAGTCTTCAAGGAATGTTGCTCTAATTAGAGGTAGCCAGGAAGCATGAACTTCATCCCTGGTTTGTACCTGCTTGTGTCTGAGTGATTTGCCTTCTCCCAACCCTTTTTCCCCATTGGCCACCTTCCTGTCTCTTCACAGGCAGGAAAATGGAAGACACAGTATAAATTTTTTTTTGGTCCATTAAAGATCAGATACTATTCTTGTATAGAACTGTTTTGGAAGCCCTAGCAATCTCCTGCTAGTGAAAAAAAACTTTTTTGCATATGTTGTTCTCTTTCAGAACTCCCCAGTAAATTGTCTGTGTACATCCTGTTAATATTTCTTATCAAATTAAAGAAATGTTGAGGTATTTGGCATTCATTGTGGTCTCTAGGTAGTGTAATGCTTCCTTATTTATTCTTCAAATTTTCTGGAGAAAATCTGTGTTGTTTTCATATGTGGTTTCATTATACCATGTAAAATTGTAGGAACTTAATGAAAACAAATTCTCATTTACTTCAAGATAATGATGTTCCACATTTCAAGTACTGGAAGTATTATGCAGTAGGCTGTTTTTGAAGCTCATTGAATATCCAGGAATCATCAGGAGATGTGGGGGTTTTGTTTGTTTGCTCTTTGTGGATTTGGTTTTCTTTTACTTATCTGAAAAGTTTTGCAATGTGCCTCAATTGGAACTATGCCTCATCCCTCTCCACAGCCAAATGAGAACTCTACTTTTTTAGCAGTAGCTCAAGCCCCACGCCATCAGCTCTCCACCGGTATGTCAGAATGGCAAAGTGAATTTAGATGAGTTTATGATATGATAAACCAAGGAGAAGGCCATTCATTAACCCTCTAGGCTTCCCGTTAGGCTGATGTTTAGCTATTAGGATAGTTTTATCAACTTATTCATCAAGGGAGGTAACTGGAGAAGGAAGTTCGGATTGTAAAATGACTATTCTTGTTGGGCATGTGTTAAACTCTGATCTAACACTATTTAATTTTTGACACTTGGCGTCTTCCCAATATAAAAAATATTCTGGTGTATTTTGGGTTTCAAGGCACTTCTTCTTTACATAATTGAATAAATGCATAAATCTTTTGTTTCTAAATCATGGTACATTTAGTTCTGAGAACAAGAAAAAACAAACAGCAGTGTAAAAGAAATACTTTTATAAAATTGGTCCTGCTTATTACAAAACTTGGCAGCAATGCCTACATTACCCGTCATCTGTTATGATGATGAAGTAGGCGAAGTATTAGAATGATTCAGAGAATGATGTTGTGCTTTAAGTTGTTCTATTTTATATATTTCTAGGATGCTACACCTCATTCTATTTTGATGCTAGATGTGTTATTTGTAGAGTACAGCATAGGAAGCAGCCATCTAACACCAAACCCAAAATGGCAGCTTGACACAAATCAATCTAATCCAACTGTAGCAGAGGTCTTAGGTCACTGTGCACACCCTTTCTTCTTTGGCTCGCCAAAGCCAGGTGTTGCAGCTCATTGTACCCAGGTATTTATTTGGAGACACAGCAATCTATCTGGCTGTGTAGCCTAAGAGTGAAGTGTTAGGGTGGAAAATGGTGTAGTAATTTGAATCTAATAAACCTGATATTGGGAAAGAAAAGAATTCCTGTGTGGTTTCAAGGAAAGAGGTATAATCTCTTGGCAAGAAAGTGGAAAATCTTTTAGAGACATTGGTCAGCTTGTAGTATAATGCCTAAAACAATGTTAGTCTGTAGGAGTCTTGGAAGCTGTTCTTCAATTCAAACTGTTTTATAATAAAGAAAACTATTTTTCCCATGTCTTTCCATGTCAGTCAAGGCACAAATATATATATATGGATAGATTGAAAGAGAAAGGAGTGAAGAAAATCTATACAGATACATGAAGCTGTGTGTGTGCTGGAAATCTGTTTGTTTTAAATGTGACTGACGCTCTTTTGTTCCTGTCATACTTGAATACTCTCTGTATCAGAACTTGAAATAATATTCAAAAGTGTTTGACTCATGTAAGCTCAGTCATGTAAGCTCTATAGGTCAGTAGTTGCTCTTTTCTTACTTCAACACCTGTTTCAGAAGATTCTCACATTTTCAGAGCATAATATATTACAAAATGCCTTTAATAATGAAAACAACAGTTATTCAAATAGTAGAAAGTAGATTTTGTCAGGTGTTTGATATTGGATAAATATTTGTTGGCGTTATCTGAATTATTGTGGGTTAGAGATGCAGACAAATCACAATACCTATCTTTTACATAGATCCAACTACTACATAATCTGTTACGAGTTCTCGATATTGTATATGACAGTAACCCACATGTCATGATCTTTCAGAATTGTGAGGGTATTGTACAAAAAGCTGTTTCTTCCAGTTCACATAGAATTTGAACCTCTGTTTTTTCTGAACTTTCCTGCTTTATGAATAGATTGTGTACTCCAATACTGATAACTTCACAAGTTTTTGGAACTCTTGAAAAATTAAGGTTTGATAATGTAATGCCAATTCAAAAGAAATTACACAATTGGATTTGCGGTGCAAATTTCTGCATAGTGAAAAAAAATCTTCTGGGGGCACTTCCTAAGTCACTATAATGGAAGAAGTATGGCTCCTTGCATATGCAGATGTGTGCTTTAATAATGTCTGTGTTTTTGATGACCCTAAAGGATAAAGTCTTGAGTTCACTATGAAAGGATTTTAATAGCACACAGTTCTAATAATGAGAACAAGTAAACTTTTCTGTAAAATCTGAAGGAATAAAAATAAAAATTTTATATGATAGGACACAAAAGGTCAAGTGTAACATCATCTAGTGAAAACAATTCAGGGAAGGCTTACTTCAGCCCCTGCAGCATTAAAATATCATAATGTCCTCTAATGGGTTTGGAAACCATTAATGGGTTTGGAAACTGATTCAGCACAGGGATTAGGGTTTGCTTGTTTTTGTTGAAAGGTTTCGCTAATGCTGTCGAGTATGAATTCTCTGAATAGAGAAAAAGGTTTAGACGTATCAAGTCATCATTGTGTGACTTTTTTTCCTTAAATGTTTTCAAACGACGAGTCTGCCTAACTAGAAACAGATGAAGTATAGAAATCTATTCTAAACCTGGAAGATTTAGCTGAAGGGCAGAAGGTCTGTAAAGGATTTACTTTCAATTGTATCCACTCTAGAGGCATAATTGAATATTTATGTGTACTGCTGTGTGGTAACCATTGTGACTGCTTGTAAAAGTGAAGTTTTAACAGCAAATAATATAGTCCAGAGTTCAATGGAATAATCTTTTTCTTAGTACAGACTGTAAAAAGCAGGTAGTATTTTAGGTGGAATGGACAATTACTATACCATAACTGTAAAACTTGTGCACTGCATCACATTTGTTACTATAAATCTACTATTTCTAAAGTACACAACTTAATTGTTCCAAAGACAATTAGTAATTGTAACAATAAGAGACCTTTTTAAGATGTTTTCCAGCTAGAGGCAACTCCAGCTAAAACTAGATTTCTAAGAGGTGTGTTAAACAAATTGAAAACCTAAAATTAAAGTGGAACATGAGATCCCTTAAAAGTCAATAGCTTTCCAGTTTATGAAACTCCCCCAGCTGAAAAAAGAAGTGATTATATCTAAATTGCTCAAGAAATACTCTGGTGTACAGATTCTCTGGATTTGCAGATGATGGATATCTTACTTGGGTGTGTCCTACATTAAGATGTGTGAGATTGTGCTGGGCTATGTCAAGCAGTCCCCATTAAGGACACACACACATTTTTTTGTGAGGTTGCATATATTGACATGTTAGAGCTCAGTAGTGATTTGAGGATGACTGCAGCAAGTTTTGTGAAAGACATTTCATAAGACAGTTCTTTAAAAAAAGTGTTTTTGTCTTTTGTATAAATAAGGTTTTGTCCTGCCTTTTTAGGTTTGTTTTTTTTTTTTTCTTTTTCTTTAAAGGGGGCATTTGGAACATCAGAATATGAAACTCTGTTTTCTAATTAATAATATGTGTTAAGCTTGGCAGTCTAAAGCTAGAGCAGCCTCTTTTCCCTCCTATGCCCTCCATTGTCTCTACAAGATTTCACAAATTAGATGAAAAATTTCAAGGAAATTATAAGAAATCAGCTTAGCTGTTTTAAAGTAGTGACTCTGAAGATGCATTAGACTCTTGATCTTCTACCACTGCAGTGTGACGTTAGGCCTGTCAATATAACATTAAATCTTTGAGTAATTTAAACTAACAAGTTTTGGTGTTTGCTTTTTTTATTTTTAAAACCAGCAACAAAATGTATATTTTTATGTTTGCAGGTTTGTTTTTTTTTTTTCTTTTGAATAGCTGAGGTGTAATTACATAAAACCTAGTTTTGATTTTGTTTAAGAAAAAAGTTGAAAAGACACTTGAAACTTAAATTTATGGGTTAAAACCCAGAAATGTAAAAATTTCTTTTCCACTTATGATTTCTTTATTTTTTCTATAATTATTTATTTTTAAATGAAAAATTTTTGTTACTTGATGTATAAAGAATGTGAGAAAGTACCTGAAATATAACTGATTTGAGAGAAGAATGTCTTTTGATTAACTTCCACAACTGGTGATCAGGGCTTCTGGATTCTCCCCCATCACTCAGATGATCTTGGATTTTGTTTATATCAAGTAATGGGATGGGAATAACAAAATTGTCTGTTTCACACGAACATCAGTAATGAGGGCCTTGGATGGAAGATGCTGTATGACTGTCACATAATTATGTTTTTGATGTATGTCCAGAGATACTTCTTTTTTAATGTGTTAGTATTTTTGTAACCCAAAACAGTTTGGAAGGACCTTTATTAAGATACAGGATGAACTACATTAGGATATGTTCCCTTGTTTTACTGCAATAAGCTTGTCTTTTTTCTGTATTGCAGGTTTGTGAATAGTTCCCAAAAGGATATGGTACTTTTCACCATGTTATGATAAAGATTGATGCAGTTTATCATTATGTTGTTTTCTGTTACAAGAGTCTTATAAATCCAACAAATTTGTATCTTTTGTGGTTTTTTGTTTTTGGCTTTTTTTTTAAAAGAAGTTAGTTGAGGCTTCCCTGGGCAAAAAAGACCTATTTTTGTAGGGCTATAAATATACAAAAAAGGTTAGCTACAAAAGTGTAGGGTCGTTGTTTATTAGATTCAATGGATTTAGATTTCCTATTCTCAAATTTTTTATGTATTAAATTTTGTATGTGACTTTCAGGGAAAAAGCAGCTATGTCAAACTCAAGGTAAATATTGCACTGAGATCAGCTGGGAGCTTTAATAGATAATGAGCCCCTTGATCAGGTGTCATGGTTTAACCCCAGAGAGCAACCAAGTGCCACAAAGCTACTTGCTCATTCCCCCACGAGCAAGATCAGGAAGAGAATCAGAAGAGAATCTCAACCCACAGGTTTTTCTGCTTCTAAAGACAACTTAATAAATAAAGCAAAAGCCGTGCATACATGCAAGCAAGGAATTCATTCACCACTTGCCACGGGCAGGCAGGTGTTCGGCCATCTCCAGGAGAACATCACATGTGGCAGTCACTTGGCAAGACAAATATCATCACTCCAAATGTCCCCCCTTCTCCTTTTCCCCAGCTGTACATACTCAGCATGACATCATGTGGTCTGGAATATCCCTTGGGTCAGTTGAGGTCATCTGTTCAGGCTGTGTCCCTCCCTCAACTTGTACTTCCCTAGCCTTCTCATTGGTGGAGTGGTGTGAGGAGCAGAAAAGGCCCTGTGTTTGTGTAAGCCCTGCTCAGAAATAACAATACCTCTATAGTATCAACACTGTGTTCAGCACAGTACCAAAAGAGGATCCTATACAAGCTTCCTATACTGTGAAGAAAATTAACCCCAGCCAAAACCAGCACACCGGGTGCTTTCCTAAGTTTGCTTTTTTTGCATAAGTTTTTTTTTTCTCCGTGTTTTTTTTCTATGAACTGCTGGTTTTTTGTTTAGTTGGGTTTTTTTTAATGCCCAAATGACACATTAGTTTTCAGGAAGACAGAAATCTGATGTTATAATACTGAAACCCCTTAGTAACTGTGTTCACCTTCCAGGATGCTGATGCCTTTTGCTGCCGCCTGAAACACATGAAAACGGCCTCTCAATTTTGAACTTCCATACGTTCATCAATCGTTCATTCATTGCTGGTTTTGGAAGTCATATCTCTAGTGACTTTTAAGTCACTATAGGTAGAAGTAAAAAGGGCTTCTTATGGACAGTTTTACTTTAAGATAAACTTCAAATAAGAAATGTAGTGCATAGAAGGTTTTCATATTCTTGCATTATGTCTTGCATTATTTTTGCATTTATCACAGTTAAATAATTAAAAGAAGAAAATACAAACTCTTGTTAAACTACTTCAGACTTTTTAAAATAACATAATAATTGAAGACTGCACAAGAACTGTCTGTGGTGATACAGGAGGAGTAGGACACTCTAACAGCTTGAAATAAGCCATGGGGGAAGGAAAAGAGAAGCGGTTGTGAAGAAGATGTGAGAGAAATGGATAAGAGGAGACAACAGCAGGAGGGCAGAGTAAATCATAACAGGAACAGAAGTACATTTCTTACCACCTTATAAAAAATTAACTACATCAGAATTCTGTAATATTTTTGCAGAACTACTGGAACCTGATGCTGTTTTTTTAGCTATGTATGGGTAGTTTTGTTTGTTTCTTTCATATATAATGTCAACCATTTTAGTACATTTGAAATATGATTCTGGTTATAATCACAATTGCACCATAATTGCACTTAAGCAATTTATTGAGCATTTACCCAATAAGCTGGTTTTGGACAAAATGAATTGTATGCAGAATTGCAAGTCAAACCTTCTGCCTCTTTTTACTGAGCATAGATGCAAAACAATATGACTGAGGCAATAGCTGCATTTAAAAAAAAATATTAAATATTTGAATTTTGCCTTTGCAAATGTATTTTAAAATATTCTGAACAGTAGTTGACTGTATATGAATGATTGTACACCATGCAACAGTTATGCACTTAGCCATTATTTAGTTAAAAAGGCAAAAGAAAGAAAAATGAGAAATCCCTCTTGCTCTGACTGACAAGAACAGGACAGTCAGAACTTAAAAGCTTTTACTATAATGTATGGAATTTTCTTTATTTCTGAAAAATATGAAAATTCTGCTGACTAGCTCGATCATGCATTTCAGTGCTGACCTGTGTCATGCTTTACCTAGAGTATTTGTATTGTTTCTTTGCATATTTGGGAAGCAGGTAATGAAGTGATGTAATGCACCTTTGGCATCAAGTTTCCAGTAAGTAAACTTACTGCAGTATCTAATGCTGCATATAGGAACACAGATGTCTAATTTAAAACAAATTACAGCACAAACCCAATGTTAAATTAATCATATTAAAATTAATATTTAAGTGCATTAGTGAGTTTTTATTTCCTACATTTTATCACTGAAAGAAATGACTGTACAGTGACTTTTGTCGTGTCAGAGAAGAAGGTGGGAAACCAGATGAACATCTTTACAAGTGAGACTGGCGATAAATACAGACCTGAAATGTTCTGTTTGTTTGGAATCATACTTCCAGGTGGTTTTGCTGTTTTTCAAAATGTATTTATTGATCATTTCCCCATAAGTTGCTTTTGGACAAAATGAATAGTATTCAGAATTGCAAGTCAAACCTTCTCTCTCTTTTTACTGAGCACAGATGCAAAACGATATGACTGAGACAATAGTTACATTTAAAAAAAAATATTAAACATTTAAATTTTCCCTTTATGTATGTATTTTAAAATATTCTGAACAACAGCTGTATATGAATGATTGTACACTATGCAACAGTTTTACAATGCAAAATGCCTTTTAATATTGAATTCTGCCAGTCTTTTGTTTTCTTTCTTAGTAATAGTAATCACAATTTTTTTGGTTCGGAAAAGAACTTCAAGGTGTCTCTTCATCTCTGCATTCTCACCTAAAACTCAGCCCATTACTATGCAGTGTATGATACAGCAGGGAAGCAATTTTCAAAGAGAAATGTAGTTTGTTGTTGACAGCATCCAAAACTAGTTTCATCAGCAGTCTGCTATGTAGAGTTATGGAGCCTGGTTTTCATATCTACTTTTTTATTGTAGCTATTTTACTGATGTCATGGAAATCTTAATTCTGCAAAAATTCACACTGATATAATTTCAAGGCACAGATCTTAATATTGTTGTTTTAGTATCTTAGTAATTAAATACTGTTTACTATGACTGACATCAAACTCTATGAAATTAACCTTCTTATAACTTAATTAATAACTATTGCATTGTTTCTTATTTACTTGAAAGTCATTGGGAATACTTAAAATATTTATGAACTCTAGGGATTATTTTTCCTATAAATATTACAGCTTTTGTTGTGATGCCATCCAAACTGACCTACCTCATTATTTCATGAGATTATTCAGTCATTGTATATATGTAATAGAAAAATGTGCCAGTTGTTATTTAAAAAATATATATAACTCTGCATGCAGATCTGTCAAAGTATAGGATGCTTGTTTTATTTATAGAAGGTAAATTGTTAAGGTCTTTTAAATAGTCTTTTACTTCACAGTGATTTTTAGAAAAGAATGCAAGACAGTTGAGTACACATTTAGCAATTTTTTGGAAAATGTATAAATCACATTATAGTTAAATATTGTTTAGAAGGAGGAAGAAAAATAAAGCAATGAATTCTTTTTGTATAACTTTGGCTTGAGTGACATACAGATTCACACTAGCCCCAATCTGAAAAAAGATTTTGGTGTTTTGATGGGACATGTTTTAATAAGTTGCATAGGGCAATGAATACCAGCTTCTTCCATAGGATTATAATATACCATTGATTCCATGTAGTAATTTTCACCATAAGATATTTAAATATTTTTCTTGGGCACACTAATGCTTGTTGATGTACAATGCATGTACATAATCTCTAAGTCTCATTTGAAAATTGATTACTTACATTTTTTCTGTTGGATAAATTAAAGTAGTTCTTCAGTTGGGAGGTGACTATACAGTTGAGACCTTATGGTGCTCTTTGGCCTGTCTTGTTGGTTTTGAAGAGACCTACACAGCTGAGGGAAGATTTTTTTCTGGGAAACTGGAGATACTGAATGACTTCTTTCTTTGTGAGAGGAAATTTGTGTACAGCTCCTATGAAGCATTTGATCAATAGAGGCTTGTAAATACTATGCAGGATTGTGCATAATGAAACTTTACACTTTGCCACGATTATCATCACAGCTCACATCCAGATTTCCATCTCCGTTTGTTCTGGGAGCCAAAGATCATCTAGGAGTTTTTTTCAGATTTCCCCTTTTTCTGGACAGCAGAGATAGGACATGGTGGTTGAGGAAGCAGATATAGTATTAAGGAGGTACAGTTAGCCAATAGTACATTGAGATGGAGAGTGTATACAGGTTGCAGAGGCAGAAGGAATTTGTGAAGCTGACCAGTCGCAGGCGAACTCTATGCCCTAGATTTTGGTAGCTCATGCAGGCTTTTGCTGAATGGCCAGGTGAATTAAAATTGAGAAATTGAATGTATTGAAGTTTACTTCAGATTAACTCTTTGTCCGTGAACATGCCTGTTGAGTTTGATACAGTTCTGAGGGACAAGAGTCAGGGAAAGTGAAAGCAGTTTTGGTCTGTTCTGCTTGATATCTTCCATAGTGGTCCATAGCAGGATTGGTGTTGCACACCAATTTGCTGTGCATCTGGCACCTTTAGAGAAACACACTCTTCCTTTGAAAGAGAAGCTGCAAATAACTGAAGAGCTACAATTTGTCTGCTTCTTTCACACTGTCTTTCACACAGAAGAATATATGGAAGAATGATTTAAGGGAGCACAGTATACTTACTCTCTATTATGTGATAATGATGGTGCTATAGAAATCCTAGTGTGAGGATGAGCATTTTTGAAAGAAAGGAATAAAACCTACAAATTCTTGACAATGCCTATTGTCTCAGCTAAAAATACTAGATATATATTCTGACATTTCTAAACTTTTGAAGTCGTGCTGTTTCTCAAGTAGTCTGAGATGCATGCAAAATTGTTCTTATTGATATCTTGCTAGCGGGAAGCTACTTGCAGAGTCTCTGCAAGTATGATGTGCTTTATATGTGGAAGTTCTTGAAGGTATGTAAATTTAAGAGGCAGACAAAGACCATCTTTAAATTAAGGCACCTTAAGATAAACTGCTGCACTGGTGATAACCTGATTAGATAACTGGTTTCTAAGTCTTGGAACCATATATACATTGGAGGAGTAGTTTAGTAGGACATTTTCACTTGCATGGATATGTTCTTTTTTCTGGCCTTTGCATTACTATTTAATAACTGAAGATAAAGGCTTTCAGAAGGCACTCTGAAATGCATTGTTTTCAAATTTTTTGTATTTGATTCTTACCAACAAAAACATGTAGAAAAAGGAAACCTGTAGTTAGCCTTTAAGTAAATTATTTACACTTGAAATCTCACAATAAAAACAATGATCAATTGGACCATAAATTGAGATGTTCGTTTTGTACCAGTGAGTGTTTTACATAACATGTCAAAGATCGTTCAGGAAGTTGTGACTCAAAGTTTGAGATTAGCAGGGACACATTCTTGTTTTAGTGAACAGCCACCACTGAAAGCATAAGTTTTGAGTGATTTTTTCCCCTTTTAAAGCTGTGAACACCACATTCCTATGCAGCATTTTTAAAACAATTAGAGCATATATAACCAAACACATTTACAGTCATGGAAGAACATAATCTTTTAGTAGTTGTTTTATAGAAAGTATCCCATGAGCAGTGACTATAGAATCACTTTTACTGTTATTTGCTTTAGAAAAATGACAGGAAAAATACTTTGTCTTGGGTGTCAGAACACAACTATTGTTGGAACGCCTTTTGAGGTTCTAACATGTTTTTTAATAATAAAAAATTATGTAGTAGATTAAGAATATAATAATTCAGAAAAAAAGGGATACATTAGAGAACATTAGGAGGTTAATCTCTGTGCCATGTTTATTTAAATTACTTTTTACTAGAAATTATCCTTATCTCTTTAATATTCAGTATTCAGTCTCACAGTGACTGAAATGGACAATTTTGTACCATAATTTTCAATCTTCCACACTGGAGAAAGAAGTGAGGCTTTTCTACCCTGAAAACCAGCTTTTTCTTAACACTTACTGACAAATGGCCAGAGTGCTTTTGTGTGAAGGAGTGTATTGGGAAGACGATAGTGAGGAGAAATGGAGCTGTAATCCTGGGAGACCTTTCTATCCCCCTTGTAGGTGTAACAGGTGAATCTTTGTACTTAATCTTTTGCTGATTGTAGATTGGTTTTCAGAGCCTTGGCATCTGGTGAATCATTCTCTGATGGACAAGCAGTTTCAATGACATTTCAAGCTGCATTTGACTGAACTGGGGCAGTCCTTGTATATTGCAGGGATTAGCAGCAAATCAAATATTTGAACTTGTGATAGAGTGTTGTGTCCTATCAGCCACTTCCACAGGAGATGGGAGATTTCTTTTCTTTGCTTGTGCATTTATGCCTTTTTAGAAGTGGGATAGGTAAGAGTGAGCTTTTCTTAAAAACTTGCTTTGAATCATTGTTTGTGTAAAGATGGTTGTCTTTGGATTATGCTATAATTTTCAGTTAATTCTGTGCAAATGAACAGTAACAATACCAGGAATCAGAAGGCATCTCTTTAGTGAGTACTGCTCAAAACTTCTATCTCTGTCACACAAAAATGAACCACAGAGTAATAAGAACTCTCACCATAGAAAATGTCATATCCAAGTTAAAACTTTCCTTAGATGTGGGGATAGAATATGTACTTTCTTAAAATCTCTTTGAAGAATGGATCTGAATCCAGAGTTTTTACCATCTAAGTAAGCATATTAACCTCTGTATAACAGCTTCTGAGCGAGTGTTAAAATGTCTTTTTAGAAAGGAGGATTTAAGTCTGTGTTTGGAGGCAACATGCGTCTGAAGATGGGACTGTTTTAGGGCTTGCATCCATTTGCTTCATGCTTTATTAACAATGTGAAAGTAGTACCCCTTTTTTCTTTTTTTATCTGTTTGCTTGTTTGTTGAATTGCTATTCTGAGGAATTTAACTCTTTTCATGCACCAAGAAGGTAATCGAAATTAGCCAATTTTTTTCTTTATTTTTTTTTTTTTTTAAATCATGCTGCATTTTTGGCACAAAAGATCAGTGTTAGATTTTTCATTGAGGTGGTTTAAGTAGACAGTGTCTGGGGATTTTCTTCCTAACCTCTGAGGAACATCATCAAATAGTTATAATGTAAAGTGGCTTCTAACATGGGACATTCCAGCAACTTAAGTGAAGCAACAAGAATCTGTATCCTGGAAGTTATAGGGATGATAAAATATGTCAAACTAGTAAAAATTAGTCATGCTTGAAGTTTTCAGCTCAGTTATACTGTTTTGGGGAATTAAAATCCCCCTAGGAGTGGAGGGAGAGATTGGAAACCGTTAGTAAATAAGTATTTTATGCATCTAATCTGTATGTTGAAATGCTGAAAAATAAAATTGCTGAGGAGGACTAAGAATAGCTGCAGTTCTTTTGTTATCCAAGGTTGTATTCATGCTATGTATTGCAGTCTACTCATTCAAGTAATTAAAGCCCTGATAAGCTATAATCACATCCTCACAAATATTTATATTTTTGTCTGAAAGACCAAGAGAAATTTTAGCCCTCAGTAGCAGAAGTGGGTTTTATAGTTATATAAGACAAGAAACAGTAATGCATGACATTTTAGAAATACTTCCAGAGAAAGTCATGTTCTTTTCATGCAAAATCATTATTGCAATTGAATGTGGCCTGAATTCGCTAAAGAAAATCATATAAATTCTGAGATGGCTGACAAATGGTGTACACTGACAAGATCATGGCAAAAAGGTGTACACTGACCACAGATCTCTGTTTTGCCATGCTAAGATGATATTAAGCTTGGAGCTCAACCTTTCTGTTAGAGCAGTCACAGGGCCAGCAGTTCATGACCCAGAATATCTGAGAAGCTGGCTATTGCATATCTGGGCTTCATGGGTCTCCTAGAGTGAGCTTATGTTCTTTTTTTGCCATATACTTTTAGTAACTTTCTGCAAAGTATTTTGTGAATTAGCTTGTTGGTTTTCTTCCAAGTGTGCAAGAATGACACTGCAGAGGCAGCATAGAATGTTTAAGTTCATAAAATCTAATGTATTAAACAACTGAAAACAGCTTTTCTTTCCCCACAGAAAAGCAAAGAAGGAGTGGTATGTGGGGTTTTTTTTCCACCTAGAATGTTGGTGGCACTTTTTCTGTTCTTAGGACTCTGGGTCTAACATTAGTATCTGTAAGGCAGACATTTGAAAATTGAACAGAATTTTTGTGTGCTGTAAATTTCCTTATTTTTGTGACCTTGCAATGTGATGATGTGGTAGCAGAATTCTTCGATAACAAACATGTGTCGTTGTGCAGTGGAAATGATGCCTCAGCACTGCAGCAGAATTTCAAATAGGAGCATCCTGTGGTTTCCGTGGCAACCAGGGAGTGACAGGCTGTTTGCATTGTGGAAGGCAGCGGGTAGCATGCACTTCAATACATGCCAGTATTTATTAAGACTGTTCGGATGGCAATTTCTGTCTACTTGATTGAAATTTATGCGTAATTTAAAGTTTCAGTCTTTTGCAGTGTCAGCTGCTTTCAACTCCCATTCCCTCTAGTGGAAATGAAGATAATTGGCAATGGTTAACAATGTGTCCTAACACTAGCAACTCTGAGTGAATCTGTTATTCTGTGAGGAAGCATGATGCATACAGGGAAGGCAAAGAAAACTAGCTCTTCTGCTGAGGCTACAGTGGCTTTCTGTTTTATTTGTGTTTTGGCTTTTACTTTTTGTTTGTTTATTTGGGGTTGTGATTTTTGATGGTTTGTTTCGGTTTTGTTTTTGTGGGTTTTTTTGTTTTTTTTTTTTTAATAATAGGAATATTACATAAGTAACTTTTCACACTTCAGGAAGAAACACAGTTAAAACCTGTTGAATTTAGCCAACACACCCAGAGGTTGTTCTCTGTAGCAGAGTCAATTTAATGAGCGTCAGAAGCATCATAAGACTTCCTTACATGATGAAAAGTTCAGCAGATTTGTGTTTAGCTACTAGGACAACATGAAGTTTCCTTTTATGTAGGGCATGCTTGCCTTTGGTGATGAGGAATTTTCACTTTATAATCAAATGAGTTTTCAAAATCCCAGTCTGTCATACACTTAGCAATAAAGAATTTGTACTGGCTTAGGAAAGGGATACATAATGAGATATCAGCTACATCACAGACTGTTCATATATACTTGGAATTTGTGCCCATTGGCTTAATGGAAGCAGCTATCATGTTTGCTTAGATTTATCTGATCTGAAAGATTACTGGAGCTATGCCACTGTGCTTGAAAGAGAAATTATATTTTCTGTGCCATGATGTCTCAGTAGCTTTGTGTACATGTTTTTTAGAGGAGGGTTGGCTGGTGTCCTTCCTCCTAGCTTGGAATGTGAGCAGAGAAAAACAAGAAAATCGTCATAAGAGTCTGAGAAGACAGCTCTGTAGTCCTCCATGAAAGGTCTAAAAGGGACACGGGACTCGGGGTTTTTTCTTGGTTGTTGTCTTACTCAGTGGTCACTCAGACTTCCACTTGCTAAAATGGGACAAGTCTAGAGCTTATTTGGTTCTTTGAACCATTCTTCTGTCTCTAGAAAACCATGCTTCAGCTGTTTATAGAAATATTTTTTTAAAATTTATATACATAAAAATCTTAGCAAAGTGATTTTTTTGCTGTTTAATTATCTTAATCAAAATAATTCTCTTTAATTTTTCTAAATGGATTAAAATCTTATGTATTCGGTCAGATATTATGAGGCATCTGTATTTTGAGGTTTAAAGAGAGAAAAAAAAAAGGTTTGAAGACTGACCTTTGCTTTGACATCAGTGGACTTTGAATCTGACCCCTAGTGTCAGTCATTTTACCTTGACTCCAGAGAAACCTTACTTTTCATTAAAGACTACTATTTTCTTGAGTGACTTTTAAAATATCTATCCATCTTTTAAAATTCCTATAATGTAAGTAGGCATTATATCATAGTGAAGTGCTGAGTATGAAAAGTCAGCAAATAAGTGAGACTGTGGTAGTAGCCCAATGCTGATTTTCAGAATGTTAATTTATTCAGTAAATGTACTAGAAAAAAAACCATCACACTTAGAGTGGGTTTCATATGGAACAAACAAAGATTCCCATAATAATAATTTCTCTGTTACCCTATGCTTTAAACCAGTCCTGATTCTCTGTGTATTATTTTTTTCACATCTCTCATTTTATTTCAGTATCATTGCATAGTCACCCATTAGAGGCAATTTCTTGGTTACATATTTTGGTCATTTTTTTCTGACAGAGTAACCTGTAATTTTAGTGCTCTTCTAATATTATGTATTAAATTCAATGCATTTTGTATGAGTTGTTTTAGAGTAGGATGAAAAACTCCTTAGGCTTAAATCAGATCAGTTTATTCCAAAAGTCTTGATTCTGCATATGAAACCCTTTTCCTTCACTTGGTTTTCCAAATTCCTAGAAACTGAATGTTCACATTTTAAATGCAGGACAAGATTCTCGCCAGTACATTATGTACATATGAGTATATCCTCCTTTTCAGTAAAGCATTTAATTGTCAGTTCTTATTCTGAATTGTACAAAGTATCACAATTTTATAATTCATTATAATAGTTTTATCTATTGTAATATTGATTTATTCTAATCTCTTTCTCCAGGGAAGAAGAATTACTTTCCTCTCCATGCATCTCCATCAAGTAAAAAATAACCTCTCTGTTATCTTAAGACAGTCTCTAGAACAAAGGTGTCTTTATGATAAAATTCCATATGAGATACTTGTTAGTTGGCATCTTAGCAGATATTTTCAGGCAAGAAAACAAGCATGAAATGAATATGGGAACTGAACTTCATTGTCTTGATTTTGCTGACACTGAAGCTCTTTATCAGAGTAGGTGAACTTTGGTCCTATGGAGTCGATAGGATTATTTTGTTTTGATTGCCATTCTTGTGCCAAAAAGGAAGCATAAAACATCTGATGGAGACAAAATGCAAAAGAAAAATTTTGGCTTGTTCCTGGAAATGTAATAGTAGTGTAATGTGTAGGGTGATGTGGGTTTTTTTGAGGGTTTTTTGGTTTCTTTGTTTACTTGTTTTTGTTTAGTTTTGCAGGTTTTGTTTGTTTGCTGTTTTTTTAAATTCTTGAAGCCCATCTGTGGAAAAAGAAGTTGTTGGTTGTGAGAAGCCATACCTGAGCTCTATTAGGACTGCACATCCTGCAAAGCTGACAATGAACCCAAACCCTTTCGCTGTCAGAAAAGTGCCTACTATGGCTTCTCTCTTTGTTTTATTGAAGGACTTGTTATATTTTGCACTAACTGTCCTCTTGGAAATAGCTGCTGCCACTTCTTTTCATTTGGACAACCCAGAAGACCTTTGTCTGTCTACTTTTTTTATTCTATGCAACTTAATTTATACATGTCTGGTGTTTGTATAAAGCCTAGTAATCAGAATAGGCAGCTTTTCTTGAAAGCTTTTGAGTGATAGTTTTAATGGTTCACATGGCTGTCAAAGGAAAGCATATGAGAATCAAAAGCTGTGGTTTTATTATAACTTTTGTTGTAAATAAAACACATTGTCTTTGTTTCTGTTAAGGAATAATCACAATGGAATAGAATAGCATTTTGTTCCAAAGTGGGTTTTAATTAGATTTTTTAAATATTCTTTTCTTCTATTAGGATTTGCAGAGTCCCTGACTTCAGGTTTTATACTACAGAGCAAAACAGATCATTGTGAAGTACATCTGGTTACTGATTCCTCATGTCTCCCCTTATCTTCTTACCTTTTTTGTAGTTAACTTCTCCCATGGCACTTAAGATGTTACTGCTTACACATTCAGAAGAAGCATTAAGAAAAATTGATATTTTTGAAACTGTGTAAAGGGAGAGTACTGATCTTTCTGAATTCTATTATCATTTACATTCAGCTTTTACAACACTGAAAATTCTTGCTTTATCTATAGGTATATTTAATGGATGACTTGCTCATATGGTGAGAATGTGAGCTTTTTGCCTGTCTTTTTTTCCTCGGCTCTCTTAGTGTGTGTTTGGAGTCATTTATATAATATTTTTTGAACAACTTTATGATATTAAATTGATTCTGTTAACTGTATGATCTTTTAGATACCAAGTTGACATTTTATGAATAAGTTATGTTTTGATAAGATGTAACTTAATATGAATCCTGCCAGTGGATGTGGAGAGTTGAGACCTATTGGTACTTTCCAGGGGCAATATTGTGACTAGTAGCATTGGTAGTGATTTGGGGAGCTTGTCTTCTTATAAGATTCTTCACTCGGAGATACTTCAATTTACCTTCCCTTTTCTAAACAAATTGAAAAGGAGGTCAGGAACTCCAGCAGGTTAAATGTGTGGATCCTGTGTTGATCAATGTGTGCTTTTGCTGTGTGCATTCAGATATTTCTAACTTGTGGTAATCCCTCTAAGATAGTATTTAGTATGCACCTGTTTACAGTCATGTTTTAGCTGAAAAGTGAGCAGCTCTAGAAGTTTGGAAGTTATTCCATTACAGCCAAGTACACTTTTTAGTAAAGGTAATGGGAAAATGAAAAAATGAAAATATAATATGTTAATATGATAATCATATGATATGGAATAATAACAAACTTTTCTTTGTGTCAAAGCTAATTGAAATTTCCCCAATTTCTGAATTTGGTAAATTTATTTTGCCAAACTTCTGTTTCAAGCATATTTTTATCATGACTATCCATCCTGTCAGTTGATTTGCAGGTTTTTTTTAATTAAGTAATATTGGCATTTTAAAATCTGGGGTGGGGCGGGGGAAGAAAAGGAAAAAAAAAAACAAAAAAGAAAATTTCTAGCAAAGTTGTCCTTTATTTGAAAGGAACTGTACTTGGTCTGAGAAGAGCCTTTTCCATTGTGAGTGGTGTTGCTGTAGGACAACTGGGCAATTGATCCTTCTGTGATAGCCCTGAAGGAACCAGGTGAGGGGCATCTGGTTGCTCTGACAGGACTACTGAAGTTCCTCAGCCTGTTGCTGTTGCTTTGTGCTTCTTTGTGCTTATGGAGACCAGCTGGTCTCAAGCAACTTGGCGAAGCCTTCTACCATAAATACAACAACCATGCTGAATACAAAAGCATGCACTAGGTTATGGTATAGATCTGCAGAGTTTGGTACACGCTATAATGCCACTACTTCAATCTGACACTTAGTCCTTATAGATACAGTGTACATGAGCCTAAACCAATGAGGTTTTGATGTAGAAAGTGCATACACACACTTGAAACAGTCTTTTGTTTTGTTGATGATTGCTTTTTGAGGCAGTATCGGTGTGATGCAAAATATAAGCAAAGGCTAAACTCATCTTTTTTGTTTATTTCCTGGAAATACCACAGATGTTCATTTATGGGAAGCTGTTTGCTATAAATTCTGCTGATATGAGGCTCACTTCAAACGTATTTGCACCACTAGATTTGAGGCACTTCCTAGAAGTGTTTGAGTTTAGGGAGTAGCAAATACTTACAAGATCCTTTGTCCTTAATTTTTGGTTTTTTGTTTTTGTTTTTTTTTAATCTAGATAAAGATTTCATTCTTAACAAAACTTTTAAGAACAAAGTGTAAATTCATCAGTTGACAGTAGACACTGATATTAAGACTACAGTCCAGCATGTTAGTTTCAGTAACCTGAAGATATTGTGCATTTATTACACAGCATGTGAATATGTTACTTCACTAGACAAAATTACATGTAATTGCTAGATTACTAATACACATTTTGTATGGTATCAGAGTACCAAAATTTTCCCATTTTGATGGACTGCATATTCTTATTGATTCTATGAAAAAACAGCCAGAGGTGTTGAATAACAATGACAATCATATACTGAGTGGTGTAAAAGTGTAAAAGTCATAGACTAATATTCCAGTTTACTTTCCAGTAATTACCTGTGGACTTTCAAATTATTGTTTTGCTTTTGATGTTCATTAGTCACTGGAAGTGAAAATGGCAAGGAAACCAATAGTGCATAATCTGAAACATTTTAAATGTTTATGGATTTCTTAGCATGATTAGAAAATATAAGTGGTATTACTCTTTCAGATCAGTTGAGGCACATATTAATTACTACAATAATTGCCTTCTCAAGGACAATGATTTAACACTGTTGGAAATGATGCTGAGACTACTGATTTCTCATATCTTCATTAGTGTGCAATGAAAACTGCAGGTTAAAAAGAAAAAAAAAAACAAAGTTTTTTATTAAGCTACTGTTGACATAGTTAATTGTAAATTTAATAGAGTTGTCTAATGATATTTAATAATGTTGCCTTGAGTTCTCAACTGTTCCTGAACTGCAGTTATTGTCATGTCACTAGTAGTGAAAAATATCAACTAAGAGCAGTACATAAAACAGCTTTGATAGAAATCCTTTCCCTCTAAAACTGAAATTTCATAAATAAATGTTGGTTCACTCTGCCTGAGTAAACCATGTCCTTGGCCTGATATATCAATCTGCAGAAATGCATTAAAATGCAAATTCATGTATTTCAGCTCTTGAGCTGTTTCATTCCACCCCTAAAATAAATAATAAAAATAATAAAAAAATCTTAATAGTCTATCAGGTATTAAAACCAATACTCAGTCATCTAAGAATAATCTGATTGAGCTTGTTTGATTTTCAAGTTTAACAGTGTTTAAAATATAATTTGTTTAATGTATATTTTAAAGCTTAAAACATGGTTTTATTTAAATAAAGTTAATGGGAAAAATAATTGAATTGTGGGCTCAAATTCAATTTTTAATAGGACAGGCCTTTCCTTTTTCAAAATTTTATGTTTTTGTATGTGCACTTTTAAAATATATGTGCATTCCTGCAAATGAACTGACAGAAAAATATGGCAAGTCTGCTAGATGAGGATATCCTGTTAGGATGTTCCTGTTTGATTTATATTAAGAGTATCAAGAATATTAAAGGTGCAAGACTGTAGGTAATGTAGGTTCCAGAAATGCCCATCAGAATAAAATACATGACATCTGTGTTCTCACAAGCTTAATATTACGTATCCCTTTATGAGATTGCAAACAAAAAGAGAATAGACTAAGAGGGAAGAAGCCATAGCTCTCACAAAAGTGCATTGATTTCATTAAGTTTGGAAAAGATTAGGGGAAAAGATGATCCAGGAAAGAGAACAGGCTGATGGTTGTGTGTAGAATTGACAAGTAGTGTGCAGTTTTCTCCAGAAAAAATAATTTCAGTTAATTTTATGTATATTTAAGTTGTTACTTAAATTTAGTTGTAATAATTATGCAAAAGAGCTGTATGTCAAAGCAGAGAGTTTTGTGAAAGGAGCAGACAAGAAATACTAGAGTAAAGGCTATGTTTTGGAAAGCAGCTGTGAAAGTAAATGTCATGGAGCTGATGACAGGATTTCACCTTGAATACCATGTTAATGTCAAAACCCATTTTGAGACATAAAACGAGTGCACTTTGTAACAGAGATAAGTTATAAGACATGGAAAAGATCACCATGTGAAAGAATACCATGCACACAGGCACTCGCTATGTTTAGCTTGGACAAGAAAGAAATAGACAATATGCATTTCCAACTTGGCACAAATCTTCATGGGGTTCTGTGGTATTGACATTGCTGAGACAAAACTTTAGGAAAGGAACAAGTGAAGACATTTAACATCTGGACGTGCACTGTCTATATTGGCCACATGGGTTTGATTTCAATTGATCTTCGAAATTAAGCAATTTTGGATCTGTCTAGCAGAGTCCTGGGATAACATCTGGAAATCCCAGGTAACTGACAAAGAAGCCAAGTACCATAATATGGAAGAGAATACGAAAAGCAAAGGATGTGAAAGGTTCCATCTGGCTTCGCTGTCACTCCTGAGCTGACAGAAAGGTAGGAAGGAGTATGTTGCTTCACGTGGATAGAGAGTGTGACCTGCAGAGGTACCCAGTAAGCAGAAACCTGACGTGCTTATTAGGGGTGGTTATTCCCCATGTGGTTATTATTAGGAGCAGTTGTGCTACTATGCCATTATCCACCTTTACCATGGGAGGATAAAAATGGGTAAAAAAGAAGGCATGCTGGAATAGTTCTTCTTTATTGGAATATTCCATGCAGGTATGATTAATGATAGAGATTACTTGAACTTAGTTTATGGAGTTTTAATCTGTAAAAAAAAGCATATAACACTGTGGATTACCGCCTTAGATCCTGTGTGATGTATCTTTCTGACATGAATCCCAGAAGAATCCGGTGATTTGTTATGCACTGGTTATGTAGTGTTGCGGCGGTGCCAGGTAGTCAGGTGCCACAACCGTCCCAAAAGTATCTCCCAGAGGGGTCACTTTGGTGAGGTGCAGCCGCTCACACACACAAGCACACCGGATAGCTTTCGATGGGGAGAAATGAGAAGGGTCTTTGTCTGGGGTTCGCAAAGGAGGTTTATTGAGGAACGATCCAGGGGTGAAGAACTGGCAGGGAGGCAGCTGCGAAAGAATCCAGGGACGACGACGAAAGAACATGGAATGGTCCAGGTTTTTGTATGGGGGCGAATAGGCGGTGAGCAGAGCATCAGGGACCAATGGTCTGAGGGCACGGGGGCGGTACATAGGTGGGGCTAAGGTAGGGGAGCCAGTCGGGAAAGGCTGGGGGAGTGGTGATAGGGCAAAGGCCAATGGGGAAACAGGGAAGGGAGAACTCTCTGGAACCGAGACTTATAGGGCATACAAAGATGGGGAGGCAACAGGCCAACTGAGACAGGAGAACCGGGGTATATTTGCATAATAGAACAAGGCATCCTGGGGGGAAGGCCTTTTACTCTCCATGACCAAAGAGGATCTCTCAAAGTAGGGGTCGTCTCACCAATGGAGCCTCTTGGTCTTTGGTGGCTCAGGCCCACTGGCCTCCACAATATAGTAGAAAGCTGAATCCAAAATAACATTTGAATTAATATAATGCATCAGAAAAAAAAAACCAATTAAATTTAATAATCAATGAGCATTTAGATGTGATTCACTCAGAAGGAAATCAGCCATCTCTTTTTAACTTGTTCTGTTTAGACATTTCAAATATAAACCAATATGAATAAAAGACCTGCATTACTGCTAAAATAAGTGTTCCAATGTCTGAACTAGTCTATTCCATACTCTTTCAGATTATTCCTATTTCTTCTAAAATGAAAACAATTTTTTCCTCTTAAGATAAAAATTCAACTATGGTTTCTGATGTATTACCTCAAACTTTTAACTGGATTCCAAATTTTATGACTAAACCTACAGGTTGTGTGAACATTCATTTATTTTCAGCGGCCAACATTTAATGCTTTGCATATTCTTCATTTAAGGATTTTGTTTCCACATAAGTCAGTATACCTGCTATGTTTTTGTAAAACATGACTGCTTCTACTAGAACAGATGTCATCTGCATTGTAAAATAACAGTGTTTTATGGGAAGCTTTTAAGCAAAACCACTGTAATTTAGTTTCCTTAATGTCAGACATAAGCCCACACTACAGCAGAAGTGCTCTAAATGTCAAAACAAATCAATTTTGCAAATGTCAGACCGGCATTAATGAAAGCTCAGCTCTTGCACTAAGGATACTCTCCTAATTCATAATAAATACTCCATCTTATACCGTGGTCATTTATAACAGAAGCTGTGCATACAGTTACCACTGCTGTTATGGATTTTGTTTCACAGTTCAGGTGTATACCTTAGAAGCCCGTGTATTATAATGACAGAAGTTTCCAATCACAGAGTAATCTAGGTGGGAAGGAACATCAAAAGATTAGTTAGCCTGTTCAACTTCTTTTTTACACTTGGAGCTCAGTGTAGTAACCTGGGGGACCTGAAGAATATTTGGCATTGAAGACTGAGACAAAGAAAGCCATGGATACCTTAGCCTTTTCCATGTGGTTACCCTCCTTCAGTAACAGGACCACCATTTAGGGATCTTCCTTTTATTCCTGTCAGTATAACGTATAAAAAATGTACATTTATGTACTTTACATTACATGGAAAGCTGGATATTTAGCAATTAACAACTTGAATACTTTAAGCAAAGGAGTCCTGTCATTGAAGTGGAAACTCTAAGTGCCTTGATGAATTAGGAAAGGGAACCAATGCCATGTGACTCAGTAAACCAAATGCAGCTAAATACCAGAGCATTTGTTTAGAATATCTGTAGCTCATGCTTCAAAAAGATTGTATTTGAAGAACTTTGAGATAGCAAAGAAATTTCAGACCGCCAACAAAATCCAAATTCTCCAACACAGATATATAAAAAAAAAATCATTATTTTTGCTGTTTTATCGCTCATCTGCAACAGAGTTAACTGTATGGAACAAATGCCTGCTATATGGTTAGAAAAGGAATAGCCATGTTACTTGTAAATGAAGGATGATTATACTCCTTGCAAGCAGAATAAACAGTTATGCTTAGGAACTGTTTATGTACATTCTCTCTTGGCCCCTTGTCTGATACTGAAAGATAATTACTTAGAGAAAGCGTACAGTGTATACATGATATTTACACCATTTGGAGACCTCAGTAGAATTATCAGGAGTGCATTTCCTTCACCTAAGTCCTTAGTAAATTATCAGCAACACAATAACAAAAAAAATCTGTAAGGTTTAGGTATGCTGATTAGGTGATTACACATCTTTCCTATAAATATATCATGAATATCTCACTAACTTTACAGTTACCACATGAAAAATGATACTTATTTTTCAGAGCAGTTTGTAGAAGAAGGCCACATGATGGTTTCCGAGAAGTCATAAGCAACTTTCCGTGTTGTAGTCCCAGACTGTGTTTCTATGTCTAGACTCTCAGACTGGGGAGTACTCTCCAGGTGCTGAGTTTGTCTTTTTCCCAGCATGCTGGGAAAAGAGCTGAAAAGCATTCACCTCCTGCCCCTGTTCCCTACCATCTCTCTTTGGAAAAATTTTGAGCATGAAAACTGGAGGGCATCATGGAAGGCCAGGGCTCATTGCAGAGTCTACAGGACAGGTATGTTCTCAAGTGCATCTAATTATAAAGTAGCTTGTTTACTTGGTGTCTTCTCTGCTACATTGTGCTTCAGGCAAGTTGCCACTCACATTGAAGAAATGCAATAAAAAGGCTGAATAGATGAAGCAAGCTTTTTTTAGGGAATATTAGTCTATGTTTCATACTAGTTTGCAAACAAGAAAGAACAGCATGAAGTAGAGCTTCTGCAATTTTGATTAAAACTAGTTTTGCTGTTAATTTGAGTGAGAATGCTGTGAACCTTCATGCTTAGTTGAATGAAATGATTTCCAAGGAATGTTGATACATAAATGCACAGGAAAACTTAACAGGATACTAACAGTTGAAAATATTAATCTATTAAATTATTACTGTATGAATTCAACTAGATATATTTTTCAAAATTAAGCAAGAATAAATCTCGAAGAAAGGCTGTGCTTACAGCAGATATCAATAATCAGCAATACCTATGACTACACGGTCAATATTTATCTTTCTTCGAGGATCTTTTTAACTTTCTTGGTCTTTTCCAAGATAAATGTGTTTGAAGACAGGAGGAAATACACACTTCAATATTGAAACAAAAATAATGTTGACTTTTATGTTGAGACTGGCTTTGCCACTTTTCATCAGAGTGCTCTTTGCTCTTCCTGACACCGTTTTATCAACTAGTGCCATTTTTGCATTGACCTGTTCGTTATCCGAGGTTTTTGTTAGGCAGATAGGCTCTTTACTTTATAATCACTACACACAGTTTTCTTAACTTTCTTTGCTCTTCATTTTAAAAGTATAGTGAAAAACTGCTCACTCTCAAAACTTGTTCCCATTCTATCTACTTAATTTTTCTCTGTATGTTTGGATATTTGTGAATTTAGAAAATGCCTATCACTGTGCAGCCTATTGTGCTGTTTCTCAGCTGGTAAGATATGACTTGAGAGGAATTATCCAACATGAAATGAGGATGTGCATGTTTAGTCAAAAGAGAAGTCAAAATACAATGTAACTTTTTCACTTTTTTTTTCATCTGGGATAAATAAAAGATTATTTATATCAAACCGATTGTTTACTTCAGAATTGAAACATCAATTAGTACTTCAATTATATGTCAAGTATGTAAATAATGTACTACAAAGTCAACAAAGAGCAGAGTTGTGTGTGCTTTTAAGATCATTCCCTTTGTTAAGAATCTGAAACACCTTTACAAGTCTTATTTCCTTTTTAATTAACCATAGATTATGATTTATTTAAACCACTTTATTTGGTGTAGGGCTCAAAGCAGATGGAAAAGTTGAACTTGTTATAAATTTTAAATTAAAAAAAATTTTTTTTGGCCATAATCTTCCTTGAAAATGATTTAGCCTTTTGTAAACACTTCATCAATTGCTGGGTGTCTCACAGGAGTGGTTGGTGGAAGCCTCTAGTTCTGACTGAGCAAGATGTTCTCTCAGGTGAAAAGTTTCAAAAGGACTATTTTGCATCAGGTAGGGATTATTCAGTGGCCTTCCTTAAAGGCAGTGCAAAGTCTAACAGGGCTTTACTTCAATGAACTGTTAATGTGCCCCTCTACCCCACTTCTGTCTTCTCCAGTTTTTAGTGAACACTTTAAAAAATGTCTGCAAAACAGGAAAAGAGGCATTTTACAATATTTTATATTTTAAGAAGTACTTAGCCTTGAGAGTTGGAGAACTCTTCTGAAAATTAGCAATCATTTCTGGAGGACTCATCTTTCATAACGTGTTTATCAGCACGAATAGCCGCCATATCTCAGGAAAGGAAAAAACCCTGCCTTGCAAAACAGAGGAATTTGCTCAAACATGGTCCAACTGGTAAAAAATTCCATGACATTATGTTTTAACTTTATCTTATCTTGTTGATATATTTCACAGTTGCTACATCTTTAAAATTCAGAACATATACACTATCATATTGTTTAGTCCTGGGGCAACCTCAGCTCACCACTGGAAGGCTTTAAAACATTGTTGGCATTACTATTTCAACACTGCATGTACTTGTGCCACTATAATGACTTCAGAGTAATTTTAACTGAAATAATTTGTTTCTAACATTTTATTTTACAACTTCCAACCAAAAATCATATTCATAACCGCAGACTATTTGGAATATATCTCCTTATTCTTCCAAAACAACACATATATTTCCAGATTTTTCGTGTGTTTTATATTATTAAATGGCAATCTAAAATATCCCCCCTTGACCTAGTGCTAATGCTTTTGTTCCCTTATCTTTAACAAGGGTTGGGTAGGAGTTTAAAAATCTGCTCAAAGTATTTATAATGGTTTCACCCAAGCAGGAAGTCTGGCAAAGTGGTTTCACCCAAAGTGAAGTCTGGCAATATAATTTTACAACTCTGGGATTTACCTCTTGCAAGCTATTTTAAAGGACAAATATCAGTGTACTGAACACAAAACAAGTGTATCACTTTTAGTGTGCTTGTACCACATCTAGTAAGGCGTACAGGTTGTAGGCAATATAATACATGTGCTGCTCAGAATTGGTGTTATGTCTAGCAATGTTTGTCACATATTTATGCCCATTGTTTCACTGGTCCTAGAATACAAAGAGGAGTAATTTGGTCAGAAAACACCAGAGGTTTAAAATGGATATGTTATTCCTACCTAACCAGTGGCATGCATGACAGTAATTTTAACATTATTATTGAATTGATTTCTCTTTCTTATTCAGTGACAGAGCCATATGTGGCCACATGGGCAAAATATATATTGTACTGAATGCCAGAAGGTTTTACTTTGTTATTCTAATCCATTTCTAGTTCCACACTGATGGTATCTAGAGCATCAGGGCTCACTTGGTATTCAGTCCATGCAGTCTGCAAAAATCACACTGCTGTGGGGAACTAAAGTGATTATAGCAGAATGGTCTCTGCTGTCTCTTTGACATAATTGTCTCTGTGTAGCCAGAAAGGTATCCACACTTTAGACAGAATTGCTAGCTGAAGTTTACTGGCCTGGAAATAAATGTTTTTATATCAAGTAAAACAGTGCACTTTCCATTTTGATTAAATAATAATCAGAACACTGTTTGGGTTTTTGGTTGGGTTTTTGCTTGTTTGCTTTTTTTTTAATGTGTGGAGGGTTTTTTTCTGAAAATCTCAAGCAAAATTTACGCCCTTACTGTTATACAAAAGTTATGGAATATCCTTGAACTTCTATTCTGCTTAAAAAATTGAGTGTGACACTGAGGAGGTAGCTTTTCCTGGGTTAAAAAAAAATTGTAACCATAAAATGCTGCCTCTAGGATATACTTAAATGTTAAGGAAACTTCCCTGTCTGACCATCCAGGAGCCACTCTGTCAGACACACTCACACCATCTGAGCTGGGTCCAACAGAGCTACACACCCCAAACTCAGAGTCACACCAGGTTTCCTCACCGGCTCAGTCCCAGGTTTCCAATAGCAGTCTCAGATGTCCAGATCCTTCAGATGATTTAATCTTGGTCCAATAACTATATAACAAAACAGCCTGATCTGGTGCCTCTGAGGAGGGACACAGGACAAAGGAACCCCTGGGCTTTTATACCCTCACCCTCCAAGGGTGAGAAAGTCTTTGGGTCTTTGGCTTCTGCCATCTGAGTCTCCGACGCCCTGGATATGCCACAGGTCCCTGGGCCCTTTGTTATGCAAAGAATCGGCATTTCACAGCCTCCTGTCTGGGGCTGCCACCCAGAGCTCATCCTGCAGCTCCCACTGCCGCTGCACCCCGAGCTACCTGCACTGAAAGTATTCCTCAGCAAGAGGTCATGTGTGCTCCTCACAGAAGTTTGTTTCTGTATAAAACATATAGACTTCTTTTGGCGGACTAAGTTCTTGTGCATTCGATAGCTGCAAATTCCACTCAGAGGCAAATTCAATAGGTTCTGCCAGCTTACTGCAATGTTTTGATATTTCTGTGACAAAATCTTTTATTTTTATTAAACTTTATATTAGTTTAAATATCTGAACTTTTAGATATATAATACATTTACAATATATTAACAAGTATAATTTTTAAATGTACATTTGTATTTTAATTAGTAACTGATAAATAACTTTTTAGCTTTTTTTTAATAGCTGATACAAAGAGGAATTAAGAGCAGAAGCCACTTGAATACATCTTAGAGACCATTTATAGAACTTGAAAGCATATATGCATGTGCCTTTTTGGTTTTTGTTGGGTTTTTTAAAATTTTATGTTGAATATAGTGTATTTATCAGTTTTATAAATACAGAAATGCTGGCACATATGTTTAAAAATATTTGTAGTGCTTTGAAAAACCGAGACTGCAGATGGCGGGTTTTGTGAATTTTAAGTGGTTTGGATATGAATTATAGTACATATTATGCAAAAGAACCTCAAAACCACTGGAGAAGATGACTATAAAACAGAGAGTGAAATATAATATAGAGAATGTAATTTACTTACTGTAATACCCGTTAAAGATGGGGAGGGCCAGAAAACACAGAACGTTCAATGAAGATATTGGCACTGAGAGTATTGCAAGATACTTTAGATAAAGTAGGCTCTTAACAGCAAGAGAATTTTATTCACAGTTTTTTTATTTTCTAAATATTTAGGGTTTATTCAAAACCAGCTCAGATATCCAAACACCTTTCTTATTGTTCAGTTTGATCAGCTGGAGTATTTGTATCTGCACATTTGCACATGTGGTTGTTAATTCTCATATATTTTAATTAATAAAAAATGAAATAATTAGACAGAAGAAGGTACCTTTCTTAGTTGCAATAGCTATCTGGAGAAAGAGGGAGAAAATTAGAAAAAAATCTCCCTCTCTTCTCCCAAGATTTATCCTCTGTAAGATATGTCATTTATATACTTTTTGTCAAATTGTGTGAAAGAGTAAGCTGTGTCTGGAAATTAAGCAAGGTTCTCTTACAAATATTGATTTACCAAAAATAGGGTATAGATCTAATATCAACACCCAATTCAGATAGACAAGAAGAAGATTCTTTTTATTTACGGCTGGGCTGCTGCGTGGAATAATTTACAAAGCTGCAGAGCAAAATCACAAAGCATTACAAGGTATATATCTACAAAGGATTCAATACAAATGCATATTCATAACATTGACACCTCCCACTCCCCGCTTCGTATGATAATTAATTGAATAACCATTACGCATATGTGATTAGTTCTTTAAAAGGGGTCGGTGGTCGTATTGTGGGTAGTGGTCCTTAAAAAGGATGAAGTATTCTCTTCCTCCTCACTTTGACCTTCCTCGCTGCCACGGCTTAACACAATGAGATTGACCTAAGTAACCCCTTAATTACTCCCCCTATTCTTTTAAATGAATTTATAATTGAAAAGATTTGTACTTGTCTAAACTTCTTCAGATCTCCATTAGGCCTGAGCACAGCTGAGCAAACACCGTTCAAAAAAAACCCTATTCAAGGCCCAACTTTAGTTTAATTATTAATTCACTACAGCTGGGCACACTAGTTTTAACAAAATTAACTCTTTAGCTAAAATTCTATGTTTCAACATGGTATGTGCCGCGGCCAGGTATGGATGTTCTGACCACTGCCTTCCTGAAAGCATCTCTATAATGAGTTGCCTGGTTAGCTGCAGCCGTGTACCCCGCGCTGGCTGGAGTTGATGAGGAAAAACGACAAGGGCTTCTTGTTTGGAGTTCCGTGAGCAGTTTATTGCACTGACACGAAGGGTTCCAGGGACAAGAAAGCAAGGCATAGTGGGTAAGAGTGTCTTTGTATAGGAAGGCGGGAGAACCTCACAGTCTATGACTTGGGGCTGGGGGGCGGGACGAGGGTAAGGGAACCAACTGGGAGAGACAGAGGGAATAGTGACAAGTCACTAACAAGTGGGGAACAGGGGAGGGGGAAGCTTCCAGCAGCTGGAGATTAACAAGGCAAAAGGTGGTGAAACTACAACAAACCAACCAGAGAAATATAACTGCAGTATTTTGCATAAAAGAACTCAAAGAATCTTAGGAGGCTTTTTAATCTAAAGATTCCTCCGGGAGTGAGGGATCTTCCCACCAATGCTTTGGAGGGACAGGTTTACCAACCCTCTCAGCCAGGGACATCAGAACTGAGTCTTCTTTAACAAGCATGGTCTGCTGCTCACTGGACTCATTTGAGCATAACATATCACCACTTGACAGGGTGCCTTGCTTGTGCACTTCCACATGCCACATATCTTCTCCTCCTTGCTGAGCCCAGTCGTGTGCTACCTTGCTGAAACTTCACCTTGATATTTGCCAAAATGCTGTGTTTCAGGTCACTGTCCAGCTACTCTCTTCCTCATGCACAGATATCCTCCCTTGCTGCCTGCAGCACCTGCATACTGCTGGGCCTGAGCTGCTAATCTCCTCTTGCTATTGCAGGATCTGATTTCCAGTATGTCCCTGCAAAGATGCTGTGTTTTTAAGGAGGTCTTCCCAGTCTGCTGTGGGAGTGGTGTGGCCAAGACATGGTGTTCAGGCTTGCAGTTGCTTTACAATTTTAACTTCAGTTTATGTTGCTTCTGTTGTTCTCTGTGAACTGTACTGGATTTCTTTGGTACTGCCTTGTAATTGCTTTGTATTCTCTCTGTGCTACAACACCTGTCAAAAATAATGCAGCACAACAGGCAGTCCTAAGCCTGCATACAAGGTAACTGGCAAGATTAGTCCAACCTCATTTAAGTCTGTTTCACTTAGGAAAAATACAGGAAATAGAAGCTGACACTCTTTTTTATTCCTGGGAAAGACCCCTTGGAAAGATGAAGAGCAGAACTAGGTTGCTGCACTACCACATGAAATATTATGATGACAACAGGCCCCATTCTTTTGTTGGATGTTCATTAAAAAATTTTGGACTACAAAGAGGCTCCAAGGGACTGAGATTGGGCCAAAAAGCAATGTGCAAATGGAACTCCTATGAAACTGAAAGTAAATGAAGAATGTTTACTTTCAAGATCTGGTGGTACTTCCTACAACTCATAAATGTAGCAGTTTTAGGACACGTCACCATTTCTGTTATTGTATGTTTCGCTGATTAAATGTTAATATTTTCAGAAGCTGGTCATTTGATATGAGGAAAGGTATAACTTACAAATTGCTGGCTGTGTTAGGATAATTTGTGCCTTCCATTCTGTGTTTTACTGCAACCTGCGGCTTTGACTGAAACTTTTCTATATTGCCTGGTTAACTTTTCTCTTTAATACTGCGCTTTGTTAAGCAACATTATTTTTCTTCTGTTGTGCACTTTCATTTCAGCTTTCTGCACAGACAGCATCTGTGATTAATTACAAAAGAGCATAGTGTGGTTAAGTTTGTGTCAATAAATGGAAGACCGTCTTGAGGCATGTCCTGATGTGATTGCTCCTTAAGGTGGGCAGGCACTATTAGTAGTAAGAGCTTGTCTAGAAAAGGTCAGCTAGGGAAATATAATATGTAGGTCATAGTGTGGATCATGTCTCAGGCGTACTGAGAGAGGGGTTAGCATGGTGAGAGAATGTCACAAAACATCAAATTTCATTGCTACAATTGTGTGCTATAAATCCACATAGAGCAAAGTAACTCATGAGGTGATTTGGAGTTCATGTATGTCGCTGACCGCTTGACCGCCCGGCTGGTCGAGGGGCGACAGTACCCTCGCGTGCCCGGACACAGGCTCTCACGCTGCACGCAGGTGCGCGGCGGCGATGCAACGCCTTAGCCTTCTCAGGGCAAGCTCGAGGCAGGTAACAAGTCCCACAGCCCAGGTTGGGGCTGGCAGCAGCCGATGGATCAGGAGCGACGCGGAGGCGATGAAGGAAGAAGAGAGGACTCGTTTGTGGGCTAAATCCAAGAGTTTATTCTCTGCCCTGGCGGGGGCAGAAGAACTTACTGCGAGGATGGGAGCCACAGAACGAGCCCCGAAATGACCGTTTTCTCTGCCCTGGCGGGGGCAGAAGAACTTACTGCGAGGATGGGAGCCACAGAACGAGCCCCGAAATGACCGTTACAGGGGGTTTTAAGGGAAGGGGAAAGGGGGAGGAGAAGGGGAACGGACGAATGGGGTGCATGAAGGGGGATGACAGGAACCAATAAACGAATTACAAAGGCGGGACATATTTGAACAAACCAATGGGGAAAACAGAGTAACTGAAGCTTCTAGCAATACATGAATATGAAATCAACCATATGAATATTTAAATCAACTGTGAGGGGAGAAGGGAGGGGACGGCACCTTGATGGACAGCGTCCACGGCGGGAAACCGCCTCCAGCCCGCCTACCTCTCAGGACTCACTGTCCCAAGAGGTCTCGTCTACCCAGTCGGCCTGATCTAAAGGAAGGGCAGGCTGAAAGGTAGTCTCCATAGTCATGGGCGGCCCAGCCGGCGGCTGCGCCACTGGCTGGATGACCGCCACACATGTAGGTCTGTTGGGCTCAGCACCACAACAGTTGCAATCACTTACTATCCATCACCTAATAAATGTCTGCTGAAAAATTCACATTTTATTTTTATTTCTGTACTGAATTATATTTCAGTATGTGTATACTTCATAGAACACAACAAAATGCTTCAAAGTCCTATTCCCAAAATACAGAAGCATTACCAAAAATTCTCACTAGCTACAGGATGCCTTATTATGTACCTTGAGATCTTACAAAATATGATCCTCAAAACATCCTCAAATGCTGCTTAAGCTAGCACTTTTTAGAAACACAACTTGGTCACATATATAGCTTCAGGATATGTAACTAAAGAACAGTAATAAATGGTATTATTTCAAATACCTTTGTTTTCCTGAAAAATTCAGTATGGGGCCATGTTTTACTGTAGAGTCTCTCAGCTTGGTGTACTTAGAGAAATTATACTGATTTGGTTTTTTAAAACAAACTTTAATTTGTGCTCAAGCCTTCTACATTTCATTATAGATTGACAGTTTAAACAGGAAAAGAAAATTTTCTGAAGAGATCTAGATCTCATTTCATCATTGTAAGCAGAAGAGACAGGGCATGCACTCAGACAAATATTATATTTTCTGATCCTGATTTGCCTGAGTAAACCAAGTGCTGTACTGTGAAATGTGTTGTTGGGTTTTTTAAAACCTAGATCATATCAGACAATGAATTTTATACTTTGTGACAGCAGGCCCTTTTTTTGTTTTTCCAGGTTATAAAAGGAAAATTTAAGTTTGATTCCTTTAGTGTTTAGACATTCCAGACAATGCATTGTTTATTGTGCCAGCTACATAAGTGAATTTTTGTGTCACCTGTTTCATATCTCAGTACAAATACAGAGAAGAAACAACTGTATTTGTAATGGTGAGAAGTCATTGTTATTTTATTATCCTCTACCCTTTCTGTCATTGAAGGTAAGGAGGCAGTAATGCTACAACAGAAAAAATACCTACATAAATGTATGCAGATGGGTGGATTTGTCTCTCAGAATGTTGGAGGCTGAGTGAAAATGAAGTTGATGGAAATGGATCTTATGGTGTCTTATATTAATTTGTGGTTGATAAACTATTCAATGACTTCTACTGAGTGATTTAAGCATTTACGAACAAGTCCTCTCCCACCTCCCAAGCTAAAACAAACAAACCCTTGAGATAAATGTGCAAAGGAGAAGTATTTTTGGGGGAAGGGTGGGGAGGTTGTGTTTTTTATTTTTCTTTGTGGGTGGATTTGTTGGGAGGTTTTGGTTGGGTTTTTTGGTTTTGTTTTTGTTTTTTTTTTTGGTTGGTTGTTTTCTTTTTCAGTGTGACTATTAACTGAAGATGAATTATGTGATCTGCAAAACCAATCAAACTTCTTTTGGTACAAATTGGCTTAATTTCACCTCTATTCTGTGCTGTATCAACTCCAAAATCCCCCATGTGTTTTTTGGTGTTCTCAGAAGGGAAAAGATACAAGACTGAGACTCCTGGGGAGCTAAGCTTGTACTTTATGACTGCCTTTGTAACAGCCTGACTGTTAGCCAGAGCCTAACTCATTAGCCAGATACTAAGAGTGTAAAACAGTTGTGGTTTTCCTTCCTTTCCTCAGTAAAGACAGTGATTTGTATCTCTCATCAATGTGTAACTACTGAGTGTTTTTTTCAAACAAATTCTGGGATTTGAATTATCTGCCCACCATTAAAGTTTACTGATAATCACCTGAAGGATCAAAAACTATTGAATAACTTAAAAATCCTGTATATTTAATTTACTTGAGAATCTAGACTAAGAGCAAGATTACTGCCTCCTCACATTGCTGCACAGTATAAATAACAGTCAGATTTTTTTTCTTTAATTTCACCTGTCTTGGCACTGACAATAATTTCTCATGTCAGTAAAGCAAGGTTTGACAAAGCAATTGACTGCACCTTACATTTGCATGTCCGGTGTAAAGCAGAAGTATTACGTTATACTCACATAAGTGAAACTTAATTGATTCCTACAGATTTGCACTTTGCTGATGCATATATTGTTACCTTTTTTTTGTCAGAAAAACTTTGCAATACATAACCTTGTAGTGGTATTTATAGTGCAAGTCTGACTCGATGAAGCTGGATAATTTATCTATTGAAGGTAATATAAGGATATGGGGTTTGTCAGAATATGTAGTTGATAGCTCATCACTGTAAGAGGCAAAGACAAGAGACAGGATAAGTAATAAATGAGAAAACCAGACAGGTAAACCAGAAAGGAGAGGAGATAACAGAGAAAGTAACAAAGATCATATCTCTGGTCACTGATCAAGGAACAACTGAAGGAACCACTTGGAACTTTGGAGAAGTTCAACCAGAACTTTGTAGTTGAGAAAAACTAAGGAAACAAGACAATTATTGAGCCTCCTGGAAAAGAGTTTTTATGGGAATTTTGAGGATGTTTGTGGGATTTTATAAAACTTCTAGGGATATTCTGAGGGTATTGTGTGCATGTGAAGAACTATTATAGGATCTTTAGGAGAAGGGCCAAAGACAGGGTAAGATAGAGACTGAGTTGGATCGGAGAGGAGCAAGCAAAGGAGAGCAGAGAGGAGATGAGAGAAAAAGCTCCAGCTGCATGTAAACACCTGATGAGTCTGCTTGTGGGGCCAAGTCCTGTGCCTGACTACTGTAGTCTGTCCTCCCTTCTTGCTAATTTCTTCCTGTTATCTATGTGACCTTGCTCTCCATTCTGTATCTGGCAGAGACAGGACTTGCTGACAAATTTCAAGCCAGGCTAGCTAGCAAGGAAGAGGGCAGGGTGGTGTCTTCAAAGACCCAAGATCTGAACTGGTGAATGGATAAAGTGTGTAGGATCCAGAGAAGAATATTTGATTAACTTAGCCCACGATAATATTCAGTGGGTCTATGAATGTCAGTGTGCTTGTGAGGTGAAAGTGTGTGTCCTGCTAAATAGGCTTTGGTACAAGTATTTACATTCATCTTGAATTTAAACATATTTGTAAGAATTAATTTCTATTCAGGTATTTCAATTATTGAATAAAAAGAATAATTTACTTGAGGGTTTTGTACTTGAAAATATCTTATTTGCAAATGTTTGATGGGTTTTATAAAAGAGAAAATATACATATGTAGTTTTCCAAAACTGATGATAAAACTTTGTCAGCTTTATGAAATGCTAGAAAAAAAAGACATTTACAATTTATAATATTTTGTCGCAATACATTAGTAAATCCCTGAGAACAATAATGTTGAAAATACACATTGGAGTCTTGTTGATAACACTCACTTAGCAGAAGTTCATGTTGAGTTTTTGGGGTTGTTTTGCATTTTAATCCCGATTTTTCATTCAGTGTATGAACTGTAGCATTTGAGACTTATGAATAACATTGTATCAGAGGTCATTGGTGTTAGTCACTAAAAATCAATTCTGAGCAGCTGGGTTACACGGTGAAAGCCTGCGGGCAATGAAGTCTGCTCTTGGGGGCTGACTGCAAGAGCCTGATGTCACAGTACATGGCAGAGAAAGGAGCAGTGCTCATCCCAGCCCCTGGGAAAGGCACTTAGATTAAGCTTTCTGCTTGAAAACTAGTAATGAGAAATTGGATATTGTGTTCATAGGAGGAAAAAGGGAGTTTATGTGGAATAAACAGCAATGGGAATTTTGCTGACAAGATCAATCTTTTATTTCAAAGTTCAGGGGACAGGGGTTTGTTGGTGCTTTTTTTCCCCCCCTATTGCTGTTGTTACTAGAGAGTTGAAACTCCTGCCATATTTGTCTTCACTGTCCCATCCTTAGTGGTCATTAATTTCATGGTAACATGTGACTTCTTCTGTTTTGTTTTTTTTTTTAAAAGCATCATTATACTGTTAGTATAAGTACATCTTTTATGGTTCTGACTTGAATATTACTTCTCTCATGTGCCTTATTTTTCCAGATGCCTCCAAAAATGGTAACAACTGGCCCATACATGAAACTGTTGTACTTAGGGTTTTCTTGTACAAAATAAAGGGAAGGAATAAAAAGGTGTTAACCCTTCTTTTCCCTCCTTCATACCACATCTAATACCATTAGCACACAGATAGTTCATGAAATCTCCCTCTCTGGAGATGTTCAAAGCCTGCCTGGATGCTTCTCTGTGTAACCTGCTGTTAGTGACCCTGCCTTGGCAAGGGAGTTGGACTACATAATCTCCAGAGATCATCCAAGTGAGAAAGGCTTTCAGACTCTGTAGAGTATTGATTGAAATGCCATTTATTAGAGTTAAAACTATAAAGACAGAATAATATCAATAATATTATATCCCTTCAGATGCCAGTAACCCTCATTTCTGCTGCCTTGAATGGGCTTCCAATCAGGAAATGGAATCACTGGTACTAACAGGGAGTGTAAACAGAGTCCTCTGTTATCATCAAGGCTGAAGTTTATATTGTGACCATGGAATACGGCCTCAATGCCAGGCTGTGCGTGTAGCTCAGCATGAGCCAGGGACAACTCAAATGGCATCTTGGTCACCACTGCTTGGTGTGCAATGGTCTTCCAGCCACAGTCACAGTGCTCCTCAAAAAAATGCTCGGGGTGACTGTAGCTTTCCTGCTAACCTAGAAGCTGTTGTCTTGGGGGAGTATGAAGGTACAATAATGTAACAAATAACAAAATGAGCTTCTTCTCCGCCAGCCTCTCTAAATAAAGGTAATTAAACCAGATTAAATATAAGATACTCTTGCTATAAAAGAATCCAATGATGGTTTCTTGAGTGCTGTGCCAAACTATCTATTTTAAGCACTTTTTTAGATTCTGGAGGAGAATCTAAATTAATAATGAAGTAGACTTGAGACAGTGGATGCTGATTTCATATCAAAGCTTCAAGATAGTTATGCTTCTTGTTCAGATTGTTTGACAGAAGTTTTTGTTCTTACGAATTCACTGTTGCCATATAGTGGCACTTCAGCAAAAAATGATAATTTCTGAACAAGCACAATTCTCAAGAATGTGAGGTCAGAGTGATGGTCATCTGCTTTTTTTTTTTTTTTCCTCATTTCTTACCTTCTCTGGAGACCCAACTACAGCCTATGCTGTGAGCTGAAGGGTCACAGCTTGTTAATTATTACAATTAACTGACTTCTGCTGACTCAGTTCAAGAAGTCTATTACAAAGAGATGAATTCAGCAGGATTCCAAAGTTAAACTTTCATTGTATTAATGTTATACTGAAAATGTCCAGGTACCTTATAGGTGATACTGGCTTACAAACAGCATGCAATGGGAATTCTCAAAGTTACAAGCTTTTTTGGCTGAAAGGGAAAAGTCAACGTTTTGAAATACTTATGCAAAGCTTTACAGACATTCAGCATATATTAATTAAAAAATGTTCAGGCTGAGATAAAACCACTATATGCAAAATATCAATCATAAAATTAAATAGTTATCTTTAAAGAGAAGGATTTTTTGTTTGGTTTGGAGTTTTTTTCTGTTCTGGCTTTATAATTTTTACTTGTTGGAAGAGGAGGAAAATATAATAGAGGGCTTTTTTCCCCAAAATCAAATTTTAAAGAGAATAGCACCACTATATAGGAAAAAGCCTGATTCTCATAATTCAAAAATAGGTCTGCAAAAGATAAGGTAGAAATAATGAAGCTTATATTTCTAAAAGTGGTTGAACTTTTCCTGTATTTAGGAAGAATAGAAAGGATGTTATGATGTTTTGCAAAGTGTTACAATGTAGCCCATTTTTAATCTGTGCTCCTTTAAGCATCATTGATCCTTAAGTTTAGCAAGTACTTCCTAAAAATGTTTCACTAGTTACAAGGGTGAAAATTACAAAAAACGGCACATCTCTCCAGAGTGAATTTAGTATCACAAGACAAAGCCATGTACAGTGTTATTGATATTGAACCTAGATGAAACGTTTGGCTTGAACAGGGTAAGTCTACAAAATTTTTCATGATAAACACAAAAGAACCCTTCTTAGGAAAGAAATCTGTAAAATCCAGTGCTGGTAGATTGTAGTAAATACAAGTTTGATATCATTACTGTGCAATAAAGGAGAATGCAAGGCCTAGGCATTCATTCAACCTTCAGTCTGACAGCACATTTAAAACCTAAGTCTAAGAACACTTGAGATTTTGAGCAGAAATAAAGAAGATTTCTGTTGGAAATTTATGTTAGTTTATTCTCCCTCAAGTCATTACCACAGAATAGTTAACTGATCCAGTTTTATGGACAGGAGAGTAAAAACAAATAAAGACAAGGCTTTATTCTTTTTGTCATCCATTCAAGTGTATAGCAGGTGTGAATTTAGTACTTGACATAAAATCCAAGCAGAGCCTGAAAAGGGAATTGTATTTCTTCTGTCACAGTAACACAGTGGTAGATTGTTCTACTCTGAACTGCCTGAAGGGAGAATCCTCTTCTCCTCTATGTTTTTTTCTATCTGATTTCCTTTTACTATGAAAAAGTTAACATTGATTTTCTTGTTGAAGATAAATTGTGGCCATTCCCATCAACTCCAAAAGTAAATATTATAGTGTTTTGTCAGATTTTATAACCAGTGTTAATACTGAGCTGGGCAAAAAATCCAAACTTCCAAAAAGTCTGTGTCCTAGAGTGATAACCAACACAGCCTGGAAGCTGTAATAATGTTTTTGGGTTTTTGTTTGTTTCTTGAGGAAAAATGACCAATATTTCTGTTGTGGGATAATTTAGTTCAGTTTTGATTTTTGTATTTTATAAATGAATAATCATAATGTACAGCTGGATCTGGAATGCAAACTATGTCAAAGTACTTTTCCATGTATATGCAAAAAATCACTTCTGAAAAAGAATTGTTGATGAGACTGGGTAGGGTTGGAAGGGACCCCAGTGGGTCATCTGGTCCAACCTCTCTGCTCAGGCAGGGTCATCCTAGAGCACATGGAACAGGATTGTGTCCAGATGGTTCTTGAGTACCTCCAGTGAGGGAGACTCCACAACCTCTCTGGGCAATCTGTTCTAGTGCAGAGGTATCTGCACAATAAAGAAGATCTTTCTCTTATTCCAATGGAATCTCCTCTGTGTCAGCTTCTGCCAGTTGCTTCTCATGCTATTGCATGATTGCACCAAGAAGAGCCTGGCTCCATCCTCTTGACACTCTCCCTTCAAATTCTTATAGTCATTGATAAGCTCCTCTCTCTGTTCTCTCTTCTCAAAGCTGAACGGGCCCAGCTCCCTCAGCCTTTCCTTGTATGAGCAATGTTCAGGTCCCTTAAACATCTTTGTCACCCTCCACTGGATCCATTACAGGAGCTCCATGTCTCTCCTGTACTGAGCTGATTGGGATACATCCTTCTTGAGTCTGGAGGAAGTGGTCCTTGAATATCAACCAACTTTCTTGGACCCTTCTTCACTTCAGGGCATGTTCCCATGGGATTCTTCCAAGAAGAGCCTCGAAGAGCTTAAATTTAGCTCTCCTGAAATCCAGATTTATGATGGATGTACAATATATGCATATGGCTGTTCCTAGGACCCTTACAGATTTTTTTCCTCCAGGGCAATGTTTGCCTCATAAAATTAAGTAGTACTAGTAGATGCTGTTAAATGAATCTAGTATTTCTTCTAATAAGACAGGAATACCGAGAAGTTTCTGTGCAGTATAAAATGAAGGCACCCTGAAATGCACTGTAGTCTTTGTTATACCTTCATTTCTTTGCCCTGAAAGATATCACATACTTTAAGGACAGAAAAACTGCAACAAAAAAATTATTGATTAGAGTGGAATAAAGAAGAAAATACATACAGCAAGAATGACAGATCACATTTATCTAGAAAAACTCCTAAGTGCTTAGACAAGTGTCAGCTTCTGTAATTTTGTCCTATTTGGAGGAAAATGTTAACAAAGTATTGTCTCTTTTCACTCTCATAAATTACAAGAGGAACTGAGAGACAGGCTTACATCTTAGAAACATGTAGGAAGGTGATTTTTCAAAAAAAAATATTATTGCACTATTTTAAGAACTGCAAAATTGTAGTTGTCTTGCCACAGGTAAGACTCAACAAATTGTTGCAAACCAACCAACCAAATCCCTAAAACCTATCTAATCTGACCAGAGTGGAAAGAGCCATATGTGATAAGAACTCTAAATAGGTGAGTGCATAGGATTCAAAAAAGTAGAAAACTCTGATTTGAAATTTATGTGTAAAATGTCAGTGTTACAGTTGAAATGAGTGGAATAGAAGTCAATTGAGGGATCAATTGAGAAGAGTGAAACAGAAGCACTGGTGTTTCCACTCCACTTTAATGAGGTAGTTGATAAAACACAATGTCAAGTATCTTGACTTAAAACCATTCAGGGAGTCTTTAAGTGAAACAGGGAAAATATTTTAAAGGGATTCAGTGGTTATTCAGTTGAATTGAACAAGTATTTTCTACTATTACACTATATTTTACTTCCCCATTTAATTTGTTTTGCAGTGTACCTTTGTACATGAATTGTTAGTCTGAAACCATGCAATTACATGGTAAACTATATGTATTTTATGGCTTCTTCTAAGCAGTCAGTAAGAACATTGATTGCTTTTATATGAATCAGGTTTTTTATATGTTAACAGTGAAACCAAAATTGAGAAAGAAACTTAGATTTATTTAATTAATTATTTTAACCAAACAATAGTATATAGTTCAGAAAGCAGAAAAATGCTATGGATCAAAGGCCACTGGAATCATTAAGAGCATTTCTATTGACCTCAGCTGGCTTTCACTGTAACTTAATTGGTCTAATAGTGTAGTGGTTTGAGTTCG
>VZTJ01005468.1:0-44117 GCA_013397795.1 Orthonyx spaldingii
AAGATGAGGAAGAGGAGAAGAAGTCCTGGCCTGGTGCAAACCGAATGCAAGGAAAGAGGTATTGCTAGGCCCGCGGGTTGCACTGTGCCTGGGAAAACCAGCCAGTGTCTTGCTCAGATGAAACACTCCTGGGAAAGGCCTTTGGTGAAGGATACTAGGTAGGCACTATTGATGAACACTGCAGAGTTCGTTACCAAAGCATTTTTCTTAGTTGCGTAATTGGTGTTGTAACCCCAGAAGAACCCAGGTGGGTCTGACTTAAAGTGATACAATGGCAGGTCTCCTCTAGCCTGCTGCCAGATGTTCTTGCAGCTGGGAGAACTAGAAGGGAACAAGCGCTCTGAACATTCCTGTGAGCTTTTCCCAGCTTCCCACACTTGAAACACCTCTGTCTCCATGGGGAGCCCCTTGTGCTTACCAGCTGGGTGGGAGGTTGCATACCTAAGGATGGTGTGGACTGCTTCTGTGCCTCCTGACTCAGCTCATGAAAAGGCCGTGTAAGCCTTGGGCATATGCCACATCTTTTCCATTGCTGGGTGTTCTGCCTGGGTTACTGAAGAGGCTAGGAAGATTTATATCCCGTTCATCCTCTAGGCTTCGGGGAAAAAATATATCTCTGGGACCTGTCTCTCTGAAATGTGTGTTAAATTACCTATAGGCTTGCAAAATTTGTCTTCCACATGTAATGGTTTGTATAAATAATGTTTAGATAGGGTTGTGGGCAATGTGAGCATATGAGCCTCAGTTCTTTTAAGAAAGACAACTGGAAAAATGGGGCTATAAAACATGCAGGAATGAGGTAAATATAAATAATTTGGTGTCTGCAGAGGAAAATCATAGTTCCCTGATCTCTTACAAGTCTTTCAATACTATGGTAAAATAATAGGTAGCATCTGGCAAACTTGTGTAACTTGCTTGGATGTTCAGAAAACATCTGAAATTTCTCACAGAAGACTGTTAAGAAAACTGTCTACTGGAGGAGGTGTAGAGTTCTTGCTCAGAAATTGGCTGAGGTTCCACAAACAAAGCCAAGGAGTGAATGAGCAATTTTAATGTGACAAGAGCAGAGGGATGAGGTCCTTTGCTGTTAATGACCCATAAAAGGTAAAGTGCAGCAAGGTACTTAAAAATCTACCAGTACCCCGGAGTCATTCAGATTTGTCAAGAAGAAGCGAGTCCAAAGAGACACCATGTGTAGTGAAGTGGTGTGAGAAGATGAGAAGCATGCAGCCATGTGTGTTGGAAGGAATGATTTGCTCTGGGATATGGCTGGCTTCTAATTTACCTTGTCTACTCATGGCAGTGGGATTGCAGGCTGATTACAGAGATGCTTTTCCTCAATACGCAAAGATGCCATCAGAGAAATAAATCATGCTCGGCCACGTAAGGAGTAGTGTGAGGAGAGATGCTGAGAGCATCAGGGTGCTGTTCTGCCAGTCAAGGTCATTTCCCTACCCAGGAAGTTGTATGTTGGTCTGGTCACCTTTCCGAAGGGTCAGAAGTGAGAATATGTTAGGGATATGTGGGAGAGTGGTTAGAGCTAGAAGACATCTTGTGTCCTGGGAAGGAGAGGGCACTTAGTAGTGAGCTTAGTAGGTCTAGAAAAATCTAATGCTTTTCTTCTTTGCCTTTTTTCACTATGCAAGGAGAACTCAAGGCTGGGGTGTTACAGTAGGATTGTAGTCTTTACTCAAGATCTGGAACTCATTGCTGCAAGGTACTATTTCCAACCTAAAAGTTTACAAAGTTCCCAAAAAGAGGATTGAGAGATATTTCTCTTTTCATTTAGTTCATCTAGATTGCACTTACAGAGTGGTGTAACCATTCATGCTCCAAAGTGTGTGATATTCTTTTGAGTATCATACCATCATTTTCTCCCATCACTCTCCTAGAGCTTCCGAGTCTCTAGGTAATTCAGTCAGGGTGAATTATCCTGTCTTCCTGAGTTGTTCCCAGCTGTGATCTCATGGCTTGGCTTGTTTTTCTCCTGTTTTTCTGCTCCCTTATTCTGCTGTAGGCAGCCCTGCTCCACCTCTGTACCGGTGAATTCTCTCTTAACAGGCTGCTTTGTGGCTTTTCCAGTTTGGCTGACCCCCTCTCAATGCCTGTGCCCAGCTGGGCTTTTGCTTCTCGGGCTGCCCTTTGCCATGGGTGCTTCAGCTGGTTTGCAGCTGTGCATCCACAGGAGCTGAGCTGGGAGGGATCTCTTTGGAGTGGAGCTCTGTAGGTCACCGCGGCGAATCATTTTGTGGTCATTATCCAGCCAGTGTTGTGCTGTGATGCTGATAAATCTCTGCAGCCAGGCAGGAGATGGCCAGGATTATACCCGTGAGCTGGAGGTGAGAGCCCTGCACCCTCTCTGCTGATGTCACCAAACAATGCAGAGCTTGAAGGGCAGTGGTGGTGGCAGCTTTCTCATCCTTTGGGCAAGTGATGGCTCTTTTGGCCAGCCCAGAGGGATGGCATTTCTGGGGAAAAAAAACCAAAACAGACATTACCCAGAAGTGATACCATGTTATCCAGCCTTTCTGCATGGTTCATGGTAGTAGTGAAGGATTTGGGGTGGTTTGTGGATGCTGGATAAGTGGAATGGTTTAAGGATCAAAAATCTGGATAGCTCTTCCTGTTATCACTGTTCCTTCTGCAACTGGTGGGATTTTCTCACCCTGTTGTGAAAAGCGGTTGTGTTTCTGCTGTCAGCCTGTCCTTCTCTGAGTTATTCAATTCCCATTTATCCATTGCTACCATAATCAACTCTGTGTTTCCTATGGAGCTGCTCTGCACAGGAGGAGGACCTCCCCATATGCGAGAAGTGACGCTGACCTGCATACTGCTGTGGGTCTTGTAACAGTTTAGGGAAGGCACTGAAATAAATAAAGTATTTGACCAACTAAATAGTAGAGCTTCCTTTCTACCCTGTGTGATTGCATCTAAATGGCAACCAAGTCAGAGGAAGGAGAGAAAACAAGCAGGGGATGTGACCAGCCCCTGATGGGTGCCCTGGGAGCTGGAGGCTGAGGCCTGCAGTGAACAGAGGGTGATGATTCAGCCTAATAAAGCTAATGGCTTTATGCAGCCAGGCAAAGGAAATTGTGGGATCATGATGCAGCAACTGTCCTATAGCAGTTTGTTTCTGTCATCCAGACGTGACTTCATGCCCCCACCACCCTACCCTTTCACTTTTTCCTGTACCTAAATGCTTTCCTTGCTGAGCAGAGGGAGCTGAGACACCGTGTTCTCAGGAAGAAAAGTAGTCTGTGAGACAGCTGCACCTAAATGGGGTGAGAGTGGACAAACAAGGAAGGGAGTTCTGGGACTACATGGTGGGACCACAGCTGCTGAAGCATATGGGTTCTTCTAGCACCACCGAACTCAGCAGGCTTCTCAGATGACCTTGTCCCTAGACACTGGGCCCAGGAAATCCTGTAGCACAGAGAAGCTGGAGCTGGCAGGCAAGGTTCACCCGTAACTCCAACAGGGCTACATTGTCATGGAAGTGGCACGTGTCTAACCAGCTCTTTCTCTCCTTTCCCCAGGGAAGACGATGAAGCTGTAGAGATGCTTCCCTACGTCATCGCCACCCTGGGCTCAGTAGGGGCCCCCTGCAAAACTCCCACATGCAACAACAACAGCACTACCAAGGACTACTGCTACAGTGCACGCATCCGCAGCACTGTGCTGCAGGGGCTGCCCTTCGGTGGGGTGCCCACCGTCCTAGCCCTTGACTTTATGTGCTTTCTAGTAAGTCTGCCTGCTGTTGCTTTAGCACCTTCTCCCCTAATTAACCATGAAACCAGGACAGTGGTCGGATGATTAGGGTTGAGGGCCTCAGATGCCATCCTTGACTTTGCTGCTGGCTGACATTCTGGCCCTAATTATGTCTCCTAGACACTGTAGCCTTAGCCACTATTGACTTAGCTCCAACAAGTCCACCACCACACTGAGCCCTGTGGAAGGGTGTTGCAGCCATAAGGATGGTGGTGATGTTAGGTCAGTCCTGCATCCCAAAACTCCCACTTATGTTGCCAAGTCCCTGCAGCTTTATCCACCCAATGGCTTTGCATGTTCCTCCTTAGAAGCTGTGGGACCACAAATGATATAGCCATAATTTTGACTTGTAGAAACCTCAGGGCCATTTGATCCTGTGGGGCTACCTTAGCTATTGTGTTTTGCATCCTGGACCTCTGCCTCCCACAGCTATTCAGATAGTCTGATTTAACAGTCCTGGGGAACCTGTGCTCTCCTGTGGTCTCAGTGTGCTGTTAACTGAGGACTCTGCCCCCTCCTACCCTCCTTGTTTCTGTGGCTCTGCATGCAGAGGACAAGGACAGAGTTGGACAATGCCTTTTCTCACAGCTGCTCTTTTGGTCTCTTTCAGGCACTGTTATTCATCTTTTCAATTTTGCGTAAAGTTGCTTGGGACTATGGACGCCTGGCCCTGGTGACTGATGCTGACAGGTAAGCACGGGAGAGTGGCAGGGGAATAAGATATGAGTAGTGCCCTTCTTTGCTGCGAGGCAGAAGGGATAAATCCCATTTTGTGTGCCTGAGCAGCTGGAGAGGAGAGGCAGAAGTGCTGGTTGCATCCCCTGAGCTGCAGGAATAGGAAGAAATCCCCACTTACAGACTTTTTTGTTTCAGCATCCTTCTCCCAACACATGGAGTGGTCCCTGCTGGCTCCATATCGCTTACAGTCCCTTCAGTGACAGAGATGTGCAGGGGCCGTTACAGAGGAACAGCAGATGGAGGGAGGAGAGGAACAAGAGGTCACAGGAAGGGTGAGGGCTGCCACAGTAAAGGCTTTGTTAAGCCTCTGAAGGTGTCTTTGTGGCTCTGCTGGATGCAGTTCTTGTTAAGAGCACTTGACAGTAGTATGCTGGTTTTCCAGGTGTGGTACTGCTGTGTTGATGCGAGCTTAGCTCACATGCCAAGTGCTGATGAATTGGTCTGCATGTGGATCCCTCCTGCCCAATGCATTTGTGGGCTGCAGTGTCTGTCAGCAAAAGCTAGGCCCCATTGGGGATGGCAGCTCCACAGCAGAGGGAGCACTCCCTGCACAACGGTGGAAAGAGTTGTTTTCTTCCAGCACCAAACCAGGAATTCTCCCGGTTTAAATAAGCAGTCTTGGATAAGGTTAGATAAACAGCTGTGTCCCTGTGGCTCCTCTGCCCATCTTTTCCTGGTCTGGCTGGGGAAATCAACTGTACAGAGGTAGTGGAAGGGAAACAAGGAGAAAGGAATAACCATAGGAGACCTCAGTGGGGAGAGGGGCAGCAGGGTTAAGCAGTCTGGATCCAGGTGCTGGTAGGAAGCCACAGGGGCTGCACAGCTTTGGCCTCCAGTGGGGAGAGAGGGCTGGACTTTCTCAGAGGCAGTGCTTTTGAACCGCTTGGCTGCAAGAGAGTGTGAGCAGTGGCTGTAGGCAGAAAGGCAGAAGGGTGCCAGCTGTTTGAGAACGAGAGCTGGTAAGCACAGGGAGAGGAACAGCGTGGCTGTGGATTGAGCTGTGGATCAACAGGACTGCAGTCGCAGGGAAGAGCCCGTGCTGCTTGGCTCATCCATGGGGTAGGATGAGAATTTTGAGAAGGGGAATGAATGATGTATGTGTGTTTGTTGCCTGGGTGGGGAGGAAATAGATGGAAGGGGAGCTCAGATGGCAGCCAGACAGTCCCAATAGTCTCTCCTATCTGACCCCATCACTCAGGAGCTCCCTGAAATGTCCATGGTATGGAGCCAGGTCATCTTCCCAGTGAAGCCAGCTTCCCTTCAGCTGGCAGCAAAGCACTCTGCCTCTGGACCCGTGGGTATTCCAACTTGCTATGACTTGAGGCATTGCTGGGCTCTGGAAGAAAGGTCTTCTCCAGCCTGACCGTTGGCAGGTTTCACTTCTTCAGGATGATGTGGAGCCATGTTGGATGCATAGTTCCCTGCAAAAGAGGAGAACTCAGCACCTACTCCTGTGGTTGTAACCTCTCCCTTTCTGTTTCTGTGCCCCCAGGCGCCGACGCTGGGAGACGGAAAGAGAGGAGCGGGAATAGTATGTTGTTTTTTCAGGGTCTCATTTCTTCTCTCTTTCTTGCTCACAACCTCTCTCTCATTTTCTCTTGCAGCTGTCTTGCTTCTGAACTAATTTAAATGGCTGGGAGTTTCGGCATGAATTTGTGTCTCTCGGTGGATTTGTGCTCTTCTTTCCCTCCCCTTTGTGTCATCCACTACCACAGCTGAATGCACCCTGATTTTCCCCCTAGTAGCCCTTAAATGCTCCTTGAGAGCAGCAGTGCCAGGGAGCTCTCAGTCCTGACCAGGGCAGGGGGTGCTATATCACATATCATGTTCTATCTGCTTGCGTCCAGCTATCCTGTCTCATGATGGAAGTAAACAAACCTGCTTGCCTGAGCCCACAGTACACTCAGGTCACCCAGGTGCAGGGGAGGCTACTTTTCCTGGTCCTTCTTGTACCAGGTTGCCACAAGAGCTGTTCCCTTGCCAGCTGCAAGGGTAGGCAGGTGCACAAAGAGGATCTGGCAAGACTACTCTGTCTTTCCTTTTTACCCCATGAGGCTTCTGGGACCAGGGCAACTGTTGGCCCTTGTCCGTTGCCACCTAAACCCACACCCAGTACATCAGCACCTTTGATTTTCTCTCTTCCCCTGTTTTGCCTCAGAGCTGCTGAAAGCACCTTCGGCACCTTGGCCTGGCGTTGCCCATTAAGCCCTGCCATGGGCTGTCCTCCCTGTTCTTACCTCTTTCTTGCTGCTTTTATGCCTGTGAAAAGCCCATCATCACCTGTGCCTTGCCGACTGGTTGGGTGGTATGTGCTGCAGAGAGGATGATCAGCTGGCAGTGCACAGCCTGCCATGGTCACTCCAGCCACACTGATTTGTGTCTGAGGCCAGGGCAGCAATCTGCAGCTGCCTTTTCCCACTTGCAAAGCATGGCACTGCTACTGCCTTAAGGGGTACAAGAATGTGCCTGTTTTTGCAGTTGATCCTTGCCCTCAGGAGCAGAGCAGTTGAAGTTGTGAAAACAGAACTGGTGGTGGCTGTGGTACATGGCACAGAGGGGACCTCTCGCTCGTGCTTGAGTGCTTCACTAGTGGTTTGCCCTGCTTCGGGTGTGTCTGGCAACTTTTCACTGCTAACATCTTGGGGGGAGGAAGACAGAGGTAATAGAGCCATCATGATCTGAGGATTTTTTAGGGTTGCCATTTCATTTATCCTCACAAGTGCTTGTCTCTCTCCAGGGGGCCACTTCTTACTGCTCCTGTTTTTCATTTGAGGTTGCTGAAGCAATCTGCTCCAAACACACCACACATCCCACCCCCAAAGCTACTGTGTGAGCTGGGACTGTTAGTAGCCAGAAGCCTCCAAAAACCTGTGGAAGCCAGTGACAAAGTCTCATTCTGTCTGTGCTCCTTCAAGGCTAATGGCACATTCCCATCCCAGCTGTTCTCTACAGTGACAGGTCGTGGGTAAGGAACACATAGATGTCACCTGGTGCTCCCAGCCCCTGGATGTACAATACTGTTCTTTGCAGGAGAGGGCATCCTCGTCTGATGTGCTGCCTTTCCATGAGAACTAGCAAGTGCCCTTGTCCTGCTACTTGTCAGAGCTCACAGGAGCCATCAGCAGTCTCAACTGGTGACTCAGTCTGTGCTGGGAGGTCATAGCAACCTACCTGCACCTCTGTGTATGAGGGAAGTGATCACAGAGCCCTGTGGGGCGTGCCACCCATCAGCCACCTCCAGCTTGACACCACAGCAAGCCCTTTCCACAGCATGCCTGGCCTGCCCTCTTGGAGCCTGTGATTCCCTTGGCCTGAGGCTAGCTGTGCCTCAGACCCTATCCTTCTCCTTCCCTGGCAGGGCCTGCACCAAACCTGCATCCTTAATCTTGTGATTAAGGTCCCACCTTAATCTTGTGATTTGGGACAATCTTGCTTTCTTCTACTTGCACTCTCAGTGCTTTGCTTTAAAAAGTCTCCATCCAGGTGCAGGTGCTGTTGGAGCTCCCTATTCAGCTTTCCATCTTCGGCAAGGTTTTGCATCCTCTGTCTACTCAACACTTCAGGTCATCCTGAGTATTGTCACTGCATCCCCCTGCACAGAGCTGAGTTACCCAGGTCATCTCATAACATGACACTCCTCTCAGTTGTGCCCTCCCGTGCTGCTTCTGCTCTGCCCTCTACTTTTTCAGTACCGAGAAGTCAAAAGCTCATGGTGTCATCATGCTGGGCCCTCCTCAGGGCACAAATTTCTCCTCAGCAGAAATTCACCCTCATTCCCTGTGCCCAGCTGCAAGGCCTCTGTGATTATAAAGAGCTGAAGGTCTGAGAGCTGAGTTGAAGCTGTCTCTGTCCGTCCAGCAGACCAGAGTGTTGGGCTGCACAGTGGCAAGGCTACACACCACTGTCTAATCTGCACTGCTGTAGTCCCCTGACCTTCAGCTAATCTCTTTTCCCCTGTCACTGTTACTTCCAACTAGGAACTGGGGACTCAGCAGGTGTTACTCTGCTCTGAGAGAGGCCACGTGTCCCATCCACTTTCCTTCTGACTGTTCATAAGGGTCTCTGCTTGTTCTCCTTCCCAGTGTCGTCCACGGCTCTCTAGCACTTGTCTCTCAGCAGCTGTTTCTCTGTGTTCTTGCCCATCTTACCCTCCTTGAGCCTGTACAGGGAGACCATATTTTCATTTGGTTTTTTCCTTTGTTTCTAGCCTTCAGATCAGTCATATCTCTTCTTGCACCTCCGAGATCCCAGCCTGCTGTTGTCAACTTGCAAGTGCTATTTAATTTAGGTCTCTGGACCATTTTCTTGCCTCCTTTTCCAGCTGCCCTCCGTTCTGTTTGTAGTGGGGGCTATTGTCAGCCTTGGATGCTTCTGCTGCAGGTTCTTCATCTAGGTCTCTGCCTCTGGCTGGAGTAAAGTGGTCTGGGATATTCACCCATTTTGCTTTCCTGTCCTTTAACATGGAGACATTCACTTCTAGCTGTCTGCCCTGCTCCTGCTCAAGGGATTTCCAGGCTGGAGGCTCAGCTCAGGTTGGGAAGCAGGTTGTACAGAGCCTGGCTCCAGGAAGCTGCATTCTTCCTCCTGCACTGAACCACTAAGGGTGGGGAGGACTGGTGTACCAGGATACAGCCCACCAAACCCTTTCCTTCCTCTTTCTGAAGATGAGTGAGGACCTCCAGAACAGGAGCTGCTTGCAGTGCCTCCCCAGCTGTGCCAGAGCCAGAGAGGCTGTGGCAGCCTCCAGTTTTCGCTTCCTTTCTGCTGTCTAAACCCTGTGCTAAACAGACCTCCTCTTCCCTCTGTGGCAACCTCTGCCAGCCTCTCCTTGCAGGGACTGCCACATAGTATGGGTGCCTTTCAGAAGGTGCCAAACAAGTATCATCCATGGGCTAGGCCCATGGGCTTTGCCAGGCTCAGCATGCCATCTGAGAGGGGTTCTCTCTTTACTGCTACCTCTGATCTTACCTCTCTCTATCTCACCTGGTGCAAACTGACCTGAATTAACCTCTCGTCTCCTGGGTGCTCTTGGTTCCTGGCCGGGCTGCCTCTTCGCATCTTCTAACTTTCTCCCTCACCTCCCACTTGTCATTTTAGCGTAGCCTCCGCCCTGCATTCTGACAACCATGACCGCTACGAGCGCCTCACCTCTGTCTCCAGCTCTGTGGACTTCGACCAGAGGGACAACGTGAGTAGTGCAAGAGTCAAACACTTTGCCTTTGAGGGGCCGGGAACCCACAGCTTGGCTGAACCAAGGGCTCTTCAGGAGAAACACTTTTGCCAGTTCCTGGGCCTTAAGTCCCATATCCTGTAGTGTGTGAGTGCAGTGTAGAGCTCAAGGAACTATGCAGCTCTTAGACATGTGCTTAAATAAATAGGCTCTACATCACTGTGGTTTAACAAACACCTGTCCAGTCTATAATCTCAGCATTACGAACAATTCTTACTTGCCAGCTCTTCCTCGCACTGCAGTCTACCTCTACTGGTTTTTTCCTCACTGAAGGAGATGTGGGTGTGATGGATGCGGGGTGAAGCTCCCCCAGGTGTCCTTTGAGGAGCACTGCCCTGGCCTAGCCTACCTTCCCAGTCCCTACAGAGCTTCTATTGTCCAGCATGATAGCTAAAATACCTGTATGCTGGATTTTCTGGGTCTGTCTAGGCTTTGGAGAGCTTCCATACTAGCCAGGAGCCCATGGGTTTGCTGGAAGGTTGAGCTGCCAGTTGGTAGGGGACAGCCATACAGCAGGGTCCAACCTGTGCTGTACTCCATGGAGTAGCACTGTCACCTCCTTCGCTTTGGCACATGTGTGTGCATATCTGGGTGCTTGTGGTCTGCCCCCCACCCCAAGCCAAGTATGTGAAGGTGCAAGGACACCAGCCTGCTCCCTGGAACCTTTGAAGGAGGGAGCTGGGATGAAGGAACACAGAGTAGTGTGAAACTGTCCTGTTTTCTTTTTGTACAGGGTTTCTGCTCCTGGCTGACAGCCATCTTCAGGATAAAGTAAGTGCCCCAGGACCTGCATGGGGGACCCACACGGGGAGGGAGGGGCAGTGCAGGGTTGTTGGGACACCCAGAGCAGTACAGCTGCGTGAACACTGCCCTTGCTGCAGCCCCCTCCCTGAAGAGCACAAGTGAAGTGTGTCCTCTGGAGAGGACAAGCAAAGACAGGACTATGTGAGGAGTCCTAAAGCCAAAATAAGGTCACACAGTGAGTCTGTGATAGAGGAGAGAACCCAGGCCCATGACTGCCCCACCTCAGTCCCATCTCAGAAACAATGTCCACTGCTCTGCAAAGATACTCATCTCCCTGGCACTCTTGCTAGGGGGTGCTCTGTCTGAGGAATGACTATGAGGAGGGAACTGGAGGATGCAGGGAGACACCTTCAGCTTGAGGTTGCACAGGAGTAGTCTCCCAAGCACTTCTATTCAGACTACTGTGGGATAGCATCAGCATCTCAGTCTTAGCAGGGAAGGCAAGGCCCACCTGAAGGGTATAAGGTGTGTCTGGTTTCCTCTCCTGGGGCACAGAAGGCAGGGCTGTGGGGAGCAGGACTGGGTAACCATTGCACAGGCAGGTTTCTGCCCAGGCTACTTCAAGGCTGAGTGCTGGGCTCTCGAACCCAGAGTCTGGCTACAGCTCTGTAAGGCAGAACCAGGGATGCTGTGTGTGCTCAGATCAGGAGGGCAGCTGTGACCCTGTACTTTTCCCCAGCACTTGAGGAAATGTAGAAAATTTCCTGACAACCTTTTTTTCCCTGGCAGGGATGATGAGATCCGGGACAAATGCGGGGGTGATGCAGTGCACTACCTGTCCTTCCAGAGGCACATCATTGGGCTGCTGGTGGCCGTGGGTGTGCTTTCTGTGGGCATCGTGTTACCTGTCAACTTCTCAGGGGACCTGCTAGGTAAGAACAAGGAGCCTTTGGCTGGGCTGGGACATCTGCTTTCAACACCATGTTCCAGACCACTGGGTAGCAGTAGAGAGCAGGACAGGACTAACACAGACAAACCCTAACTGCTCTCTCAACTTTGAGTGTAGTGCATCCACAGAGTCATCCTGTATAGCTTGGGGTTTTAGGTATTCTGCAGGTGATATTCTTGCTGTAGCTCACTCTCGTGGTGCTCTGTCCCACTCAGTATAACTGAACATGCTTGTGTCTGCCTCTTTCTCCCTAGAAAACAATGCCTACAGCTTCGGGAGGACAACTATCGCTAACCTGAAGTCTGGGTATGTGTGGGCAGGAGTGGGATGGGTAATTGAGGCCCTCAAGGGGTGTTTTGTAAACGTTCAGTTGCTGCAGAGCCTCATCTCCTTGAAGGTTGAATTTCTGCCTTTGCTGTGAGGCTGCTGTCCCTGCTTCAAGTTCCAGGCTGAGCTCCTGGAATTTGGTTGTAGGGCATCTATGTGCTGTGATGATTACACTCATGGCCCCAGTGCCTTGAGAGCCTGACCAGCCTAACACAGACTTGTAGTGGCGACCTTGCATTGACCTTTGTGGTCTCCCCTGTGACAGGAATAACCTGCTGTGGCTGCACACCACCTTTGCTTTCCTGTACCTGCTGCTGACAGTGTACAGCATGCGCCGGCACACTTCCAAGATGCGCTACAAAGAGGATGACTTGGTGAGCAGGATCTGGCCACTCTCCCAGGCACATTTTCCCATGCCCTGTGGTCAAGTCAGGTAGCCTTGGAGAGAATGCTGAGCAACTCAATTTCCAGAGTGATTTAGGGCTGTCATGTTTTGTCCGGTTTTATTCTGCCTGGCCAAAGGCAGATCACCTCCAGAGCAGCAGCTTGTAGGGAAACAGAAGAGGCCTGCACGGGGTAAACATGTGGAAGGACCCCATTCTTCCTTAAGGGTTGTTCCAGCTGCTTTTGTCTTCTTCATTTCTAAAGGGTAGCCCTGTTTCTGTTCAGTGTAAGTTTCTGCAGTGTAAGTCCCTAGCCTGTCAATCTGCAGCATACCCAGGTGCAGGATGACAACAACTAGTGGAAGCACAGGACAGGGGAAGCCCTGGTTGCTACAAGTGATGGGGCCACCCTTTATCATCACTGACACAGGTCTTGGGAGGGAGGCTTGCTGCAATCTGGTCTTTTACACCACCCATACCTACCTGTACTCTCCTTTCCCTCTTCCTTCCAGGTTAAGCGAACTCTATTCATCAATGGGATCTCAAAATATGCTGAGCCAGAGAAGATAAAGAAGCATTTCGAGTGAGTCTCACTGTGTCCATAAAGACTGCTCTGTAACAGGGACATTTTTGTTAAGGTAGTACTAATGTTACCTGGAATGGCAGTAATACATTGAGAGCAGAGAGCTAGGCAAAATCAGTGAACACCTTTATTTTGGGCTGCTCACCATTATTTTTCTGCTTTTTATCTGAATTTGAAGTATCCTTTGTTTTGTGCCTTGGGATATGCCCAGCTATCTCTTGCAGAGCCATAGGGGGTCAGTGTGGTAAGCAATGGACAGGGCATGTCTTGAGATGTAGTTAAGGTCACAGATGAGATACAGGCAGGAGATGCTCAAGCAGTGACTGTGGGATGTTGTGCTGCTGCCCTGATCACAGTCCTTGTAGAAAGTATATCTCTTTAACAAGAAAATTAAATTCCTCTTCTGTCAGGACCATGTTTAGAAGCACCATGGGTAGAAAAGGAATACTTTGTACCCTTTGGGAACCCTTTTGTCTCTTTCTGATCACAAGTCTGTGAAAGCAGAGGGGGGGAGTGTGGGGTCAGAGAGGCTCCTTGCTGCTATAGTGCAAAAGTCTAGAAAGGCTCCTTGTGCAAAAGCCCAAAGGATGTAGCATTTGTATTTTGTGTCCACTATAAGGGACAGAGCCTGCAGGCTCCCTGCAGACTCTTGGTATGTGTCGTTGTACTCGGCCCAGGACACTCTTCTCAGGGCTGGAGAGAAGTCCTGAACACTTGGAGTTTGCTGGAGGTGTACGGCCTTTGGTGCCAGTTGTGGTGAACTGATGCTTCTCACCCACAGGGAGGCCTATGCCAATTGCACTGTCCTGGAGGCCCGTCCCTGCTACGATGTTGCCCGACTGATGTTCCTCGATGCAGAGAGGTAACTTCTATTTTGGGAGAAAAGGCAGAGTGGGCTGATGTTGCTACTACCCCCTCAAGTCTAGTGCCACAGAGCTTTTATGAGTCATCCTCTTTCTTTCCTTTCTTCCTTCTCTTCCGCTCTCCTTTTTCAGGAAGAAAGCTGAGCGTGGGCGAATCTACTTCACCAACCTGCAAAGCAAGGACAACACCCCATCCATGATCAACCCCAAGCCCTGTGGCCACCTGTGCTGCTGTGTCATCAGGGGCTGTGAGGAGGTAGGGGAGAGCTGGAGGTGTTGGGCAGCAGTTGGGTGTCCTGTGGCCTGGGTCCCCAGATCATCTCTTCTCTGACCTCTGTCCTCCTGCTCAGGTGGAGGCCATCGAGTATTATACCAAGCTGGAGGAGAAGCTCAAAGATGACTACAAGCGGGAGAAGGAGAAGGTTAATGAAAAGCCTCTGGGGATGGCCTTTGTCACCTTCCACAATGAGACCATCACAGCTATGTGAGTGCCAGTGGTTCTGCCCTCCCCACGAAGGTGACTTGTCCCAGCCCTTGCCTTAAATCAGAAGAACAGCAGCACTAAGGCATCCCCTGGGCTTGTGCTTGCCAGCCTTTTGTATCAGCATGTCCCTTTCTCTTGTCCAGAATCCTCAAAGATTTCAATGCTTGCAAGTGCCAGGGCTGTGCCTGCCGTGGGGAGCCCAGAGGCTCCTCCTGCAGCGACTCCCTCCATGTCTCCAACTGGACCGTCAGTTATGCTCCTGACCCACAGAACATCTACTGGTGAGCAGCTCTGTAGGGCTCAGGGGCACCTTTCCTTTCTCCCTCTCCATCTGCTTCTCCGGTAACTGAGTGAGTTATTCTTGCTGAAGCCCAGCCTGGCTGAGCTAGAGGTCTGATCTGAGTGGGAGGGGGAAAGCCTTGGGCTGGCACCCCAAGTGCTGTTCACCAGGCCAGGCTGTGGTGTGCATGTGAAGCGCCACACCTGGTATTTTAGCCTGTGCAGCCATCCTGATGCTCCCTTTCTGCCTCCCAGGGAACACCTCTCCATCCGGGGCTTTATATGGTGGATCCGCTGCCTTGTGATCAATGTGGTCCTGTTCATCCTCCTCTTCTTTCTCACCACCCCTGCTATCATCATCACCACTATGGACAAGTTCAACGTCACCAAGCCCGTGGAGTACCTCAATGTAAGGACTTTGGAGACAGGTGCAGGATGGGTAACACAGGAACCATCCCAAAGCACAACATCCCCTGCAAGGCTGGGGATAAGGAAAGAGATTGTCAGCGTTCCCTGAGTCCTGTCAGCCTGACCATGAGGGAGGTGCTGAGCCTGGACAGGGTGCAATGGCAGTCACAGTGCTGGGGACTTGGCATTGGCAAAGGCAGCTGTACCTGTGGCTGGCACAAGACCTGCTGCATCATGTAATGTGATTTCTTCTCTGCCTTGTTGCAGAACCCAATCATCACGCAGTTCTTCCCCACCCTGCTGCTGTGGTGCTTCTCTGCTCTTCTGCCCACCATTGTGTACTACTCTGCCTTCTTTGAAGCACACTGGACCAGGTAAGGACAGCCAGCACCTGTTCTTACCTTCTCAGTGAGCTGACTGGCTGCTAGACACTTCTCACTGACATAAAGCTACAGACTGGGTCCTTGTACTTGAACTTCTGTCTTCCACTCCAAGCATGGTGTTATGTGCCACCTCTTGGGCACCTGGGGATTGCTGTGGACAGCTCTTCTGCCAGTGTTTAGCTGCTGTTGTGCAGCATGGTTGTCTGAGCAGAGCTTGACATAGGTCTACAAGAAGAAGAAGAAAGCTGGGAGGAGTTGGGGCTGGTCACTATGAGAAATACTAGTAATGGGGGAAGTCTTGGCTCAGGTGAGCAGGCAGGGGTGGTGTGTCTGTACCACATGTAAGACATAGCTGTTCCAAGGGAAAATCAGCTTAGCTGCTCTGGCTTTTGGCCAGAGGGAAGGCACTTGAACTGCAGAGCACTAGAAGTGTGCTGCTTGTGAGGCACATTCCCCACAGGACATGCAACGTAAACTTTGTGTTCTGGTCCATGTTGCAAAGACTGGTGGGGATTCACCAGCTCTCGGGATTGCAGGTCATGAAAGATGATTGCAGAGCCTGTGAGACAAGGGAGAAGGAACGGAGACTCGAGAACAGATTTCAGATATGCTGGAGGGAGAGGGGACGTATTCATGTACTAGGAACGGATAGGGTGGGATTTAGATTAGATGTTGAGAAGTGCTTAATGATGACAAAGCCATGGGAGCACAGCTTGTGGGGCTGGTGGGGTGACAGTGAAAGGTTAACAGCCTCTCTGCCCTCAGGTCTGGAGAGAATAGGACAACCATGCACAAGTGTTACACGTTCCTCATCTTCATGGTCTTGCTGCTGCCGTCGCTGGGCCTGAGCAGGTAGGGGCTGTGGGAAGGGAAGGCAAGTACAGAGATGTGGAGCACAGGGAGGGTTGAGGTGCACTCCTGGTTGTTCTCTTATTTATACAACATCCTTTCCTCGCTGCACTGGTGCCCTGGCCACCATCCCCTTGGGAGACTGGTGTTTAATTTTGATTCAGGGAGGAACAGGCCAGACCATACATGACTGGGTCTCTAGGACTTAATTGACTCAATCTGTAGATGCGTTGACATGTGCCATGGCTATACAAATAATGCAGCAAAAGTTGGTGTGGTAGATGAGTACCTGTGAAAAGTCTGCTCGAAGTCTGCTGGAGGAGGCATTCTCCACCTCTGTGCTCAGTGTGCAATCCAAATTTTGCACAAAACTAATGAATTCCCCCTTTAAGCCAGAACTTGAATAGATTGCACGGCTTGGCTGGGTGGGATAGTGTGGGTACAGCAGTGCTCATCTATTTGGGTGTATGCCTCAAATCTTCCTGCAGAGTTTATAGAATTGCCCTGTGGGAAACACTGCTACATCATCTGCCAGCCATTGGAGTGGGCTCTAGCACTGAACAGCAACCAGGTAGAGGAACGGTGTGAGGAAGAAAAAGCTGGGTAGTGAGTGTGGGACAGGGAACTCTAACTGTGCTACTTCATTCTTTACACATTGTGCGGTCAGGGATCTTTAAGATCCCTTCCAACCCAAGCCATTCTATGATATTATTGTCTACACCCCACCTAAATTCCGTATTTGAGATACAGTGCCTCAGTGGTGGCGACTGGCAGCTCCTGAGAATAGACAAACCCTCTGATGGGTGGCAGAAGAATAGTCCTTCATCGCACTGGGTGATTACATGTTTGCAAGACAGATTAAAAATGCCTTGTTGCATGTAAACTTGCATCTTGGGCAGGTGCATGCTCTCAGAAGGTTTGCATTTTGACCATAAAACAGACCACACACTTTCTTCTGAGGAGTACTGTTGCCTGTGGAGCTCTGTACTCCACCAGTGCCAGAGGATTGGATGGTTTTATACCAAAAAATCAGAATTGAGGAAAATGGGGTTTGTTTCTCTTAAGGGATTTTTTTAATCTCTTGTTGGAAGGGTACCTTGTAGCTAACCAGTTTCTTCTGTAGAGTCAGTCACCTCTTCCTTGCATTGATGTTGCATCCAAACAGAGAAGAGAGAAGAAATATTGATAGGACCAGGGTAAAGGGATAAGAACACACATGAGTGTGAAGCTTTACATACCTTTTTGAGTGTTGCACTGTTTTGTTCTATTTTTTTCCAATGTCCAGTTTACATAATTGCTGGTGACACACTCCAAGAGAGAACAAAACAGTCTGTGGTCAGAATTTTGGATCCTTCTAGAGCAGCTTCTACATATTTGCCATGTGCCTTTCTGTCGCTGCTTCTGATGGTTCATCTTTTCTTCTTGCCTTCTTCCCCCACAGCTTGGATGTATTTTTCCGCTGGTTGTTTGACAAAAAATTCCTTGCTGAAGCTGCCGTACGATTTGAGTAAGTGAAGTTAAGCAGAAAGACTTTGTTCATGATGGGAGGTGATTCTTGTTGACACCAAAAGGTATTGAGGGCTCTCAGCTGCTGCCCTGCAAGGAGGGAGCACCTCGTGCAGCCTGCTCTTGCTACATCTCCCCAGGTGTGTGTTCCTGCCAGACAATGGCGCTTTCTTCGTCAACTATGTCATTGCCTCTGCCTTCATCGGGAATGCCATGGACCTGCTGCGCATCCCTGGTTTGCTCATGTACATGATCCGCCTCTGCCTGGCCCGCTCGGCGGCTGAGCGGAGGAACGTCAAACGAGTATGTAGCGGGGCTGAGGGGATGGATGTGGCCTGCACCCAGGGAGGGGAGTGCTGCCATGGGACCCGGATGGGGCTGGCCCAGTGCTGTGTGTAGAGCTGGGTGTGTCACACACACCCGCTCAGCTCTCAGGGTCCTCCTGCTCATGGGTCTCCATTCCCTCCTGCAGCACCAGGCCTACGAGTTCCAGTTTGGGGCTGCTTATGCCTGGATGATGTGTGTCTTCACTGTGGTCATGACATACAGCATCACCTGCCCCATCATCGTCCCTTTCGGTAAGCAATACCCTTCCGCCTCCCTGTGTCCGAGATGGAGAGGAGGCAAAAAGGCTAACGTGGGGTAGATACTCCCTCTCAGTCTAGGAAAGAGGCTGATTGCCCCACTCATGTGGCTTTCTTCCCCTTCTCCCAGGGCTCATGTACATGCTGCTTAAGCACCTGGTGGACCGATACAACCTGTATTATGCTTACCTGCCTGCCAAGCTGGACAAGAAGATCCATTCAGGGGCTGTGAATCAGGTAGTAGCAGCCCCCATCCTCTGCCTCTTCTGGCTTCTCTTCTTCTCCACTGTGCGCACAGGTGAGCACTGGGCTGGGATGCCAGCACTTAGCCTCCTACTGAGCCACTTCCCTGGCCAGGCTCTGATCCTGGCAGCCTCCAGCCACAGAGGTAAGTGACTCCAGTCACAGTCCTTTTGACATTGCCACTTTGGTCTTCCTTTGCCCCAGGGTTCCTGGCCCCCACTTCCATGTTCACCTTTGTGGTCCTCGTGATCACCATTGTGATCTGCCTGTGTCACGTCTGCTTTGGGCACTTCAAATACCTCAGCGCTCACAACTACAAGGTGAGGTGGAGTGGTGGGCACGGGACTTTTCCTTGGGAGCACAGCTCAGCCACAAAACATATGGCGCTCTGGGGGGTCCCAGACTGCTCTTCAGCAGAGCCTGTCAACCCTAGTTTCACAGAGGGAATAGTCCCAAGGATGTGTCTGCTGCCTGTATACTGCTCCTGAGGTGGGACAGCAAGCGCGTTGCCCTGGCAGCCTCAATTTCTCCTTTCCTCTCCAGATTGATCACACAGAAGTGGATGCTATGGACAACAGGCAGAACGGGAGACCTGCCACCAATCTGCCGGCTCCCAAATCAGCTGTGAGTCACTGGCCCCACCTCTGTGCCCTGGCACACTCCTTACCTGAGTTTGGAAAGGGGGAGGTAACTCCCTGAGTACTTCACTCCTCACTTCTCATTTTTCTGAGTCAGCACCCGGATCCTCCCAGTGAGGGTGGGAGGCAACTGTTGGGCACTGTGCCCCTCACCTGCTCTGGGTGATGAAGTGCAACCCCCATGCACACCCCTCTTTCCCGCTGCTCCTCAGATGCTGTGCATTTACTTTCCACCTCTCTTTCGGCTGGGACAGTGAATCCAGCCGGGTCAGTCTCCCTTCTCATTCTGCATCTTTGCACGCTTGCACGCCAGCAGAGGCTGTCACTCACCAGGCTTGTCCTAGTGCCAACACAAAGACGTCTCCATGGACATGGCCTTGAAGGTCATGGAAGTGCTTTGGGGACTCTTCCCTCCCCTGTCCAACATTCTGAGACCCCAGAGCTGATTTTCTGAACTTCACCTTGGTTCACTGGCTCACTCCAACTGCTTCCTTCCACAAGATTTTTGTAGTGGGGGGTCTATGCAGGGCTGCAGAGATGGGGTAAAGCAGAGCCTCCTGTTTCCTCAGGAGAGCAGGGCTGGGGTGTGCACATGTAATCCAGACTCCTTCCTGGTCTCCAGACACCTAAGGGCAGCAACATTTCGCCAAAAGGAAATTGCCTGCCTGTAAGAGGCAGGCAGAGTCTCAGAGGACACATCTACTTGCAAAAAAGGGAGTGCAGTCTTCCAGTTCATGTGGGCTCCAAAGAGCCTGAGAAGCCACATTCTTTCCCAGCCCAGGTGCCCTGTCCCAGAATGCTGAGGTTTGAAACACATCCAGTGTTTCAGGGCCAAGCCCCAGTCTTATGCCTCTCCTGGTATATTCCACGGCATCTGGGCCCTTCCTTGCCCTCCCAGCATATCCCCACGCTCAGCCTCATGCATGGTGCTTAGTGTGTTGTGCTCTGCTTCCTGGAGAAGTTGCCTAGACTCACATGTGTTTCTGCTCTCTCCTCACCCCTTGCCTGCCCCATGCCTGGCCCTGACAGAAGTACATCGCCCAAGTGCTGCAGGACTCCTCGCCGGAGGGCGAAGCAACAGAGTCGGAGGAGCAGGGATCGCAGGATGAGGAGCTCATCAACGCAGATGGCATGAATGACACAGATTTCCAGTCGTGTGAGGACAGCCTGATAGAGAATGAGATCCACCAGTAGGGACCTCGAAGGGCGGGAGGGGAAGGAGGCCCAGGAGCAGGGCAGGCTGTGCGCACGGAGACCTGGGAAGAGGCACCCGAGAGTGCTGGCTCCTGCCCTCGCCCGCCCACCCCCAGGGCTGCTGCCTTTAGTGAGGGCAGGGGCCCTGCTGCAAGCTCTCCATCTCCCTGCCCCTCCACCCCTGCACCAGTCCGGCTGCTCGGCAGGCATGCTCTTTACTAGCTACCTTCCTCAATATATCCCTGCACCCCAGACTCCCAGAGGCTGGGGAGGGGTGGAACCGTAACCCCCGCGGTGCTGCCCTGGACCTGCAGAGAGGAGGAAAGCTGGGTACTTTGTGGGAAGGGGCATAAGGGGAACATTTGGGGTCTTCTGAGCAGGCCACTCTATCCCCTGTCCTCCTGGTGAGAAACACTAATAATTTCTTAGATTTACAGAAAGGTGAAAAATGAAAAACTTCAGTCAGTCTATTGGAAACCCCACCCAGGGCGGGGTCGGCTTTTGTTGCACCTTCTCCCTGTGCCTGCGTGTGCCCTTTCTCAACCGCTTGCAGCATCCAGTTGGTGCGGCATCCCAGGAGCTGGTCCAGGCCCAGGGGTGGTGACAGGCTTCCCCCTCACCACAGGGGTGGTGATGGTGACAGCCTGGCTTCATGATCAAGGGTAGCATCACACTGGGGAAGGGGCGCTGTGTTGGCATGAGCTAGACAGGCCCTCACAGGGTGAGGGGTGCTGAGGGCATTTCTTGTGGGCAGGAGGAGGCGCAGGCAGCCTCTCCCCCAGGTCCTGTTCCCTCCTCCTCCAGGGGCACAGGCGGGTTTGCAGCATCGTTTAAAGTGGCATTTTTCTTTGCACATTTTACTCCCCTTTCAAACAAATCAACCTGACCCCCATGTGGTACTGCAGCCCCCCTTTTGCTGCCCTGTGTTTGCATAGCAGGGTCAGGCTTGGGGGTGGGGGGGGCTGTGTGGGGGTCTCCTGGGTGCTAGGGAGAGGGGAGAAAGGGTCTCAGGCTGCAGGCCCTCAACACCCTGCGAGATCAGCACTGCCTGGTTGCAATGAGGCCCCATGGGCTTCTTTCCCTGAGCTGTTGCAGGGTCTTGCCCCAGCTAAGGTGGTCAGAGAGGGAGGGAGCCCTGGGAGAGCAGCCCGTAGGAGTCCTCTCCAACCAAGACCACCATCTTCAGGAGCACAAAAGCCTCATGGGGCTATGCTGACTTTCTTTATCTGCCCTGACTGGTGTAGGCTCCCCTGCCATCACCCAGCCTGAGAGGGGGGTTGTTCCTCTCTTACCTCTTGCCCTTGCCCCGTCCCTGTTGATAGCTGTGTCCCAGAGGCAGGCAGGGAACAGGATCGAAGAGGTGGACTGGAGCCCCTGCCACATGGAAGGACTGACCCTGTTTAAAGACACTTTGTGAGGAGGTTTATGGTCAGTATCAGTTGCCCTCAATTGCTTCCCCCCTCCCCTTGTGTAAAATGTAAAGGAAAATAATAAATCCCTCTGCTATTTAGCTATATTTATTTCCCTCAGACCCTGCCACCATCCTGTTTGGTGCTCATTGCGGACACTATCACCCTCCCTTTGCCTGTCATCTGTGGGTGCTGCACTGGCTCCCTGGGGCCATGCCCTCCAGGGCCTGAGGGGCCAGATGAAAGGGGACAGTCAGTCACCTTTTCAATCACCAGTGCTGGCCCTGGAGCTCCAAGCACTTTAATAGACCAGAACAAGTGAAGTGTCAGCCCTGCCAACCTCAGCTGCCAGGAACGGTGGTCACATCTTACGGCTTTTGTCCCCTGTGCTACCCACTAGAGGAAGGGAGCCAGACCCACAGAGAGCAGGTGGGGGGCTGTTCCAGGGAGGACATAGTTGACTTTCCTGTACACCTCCTCTATAGGAATCCCAGGCCTGGAAAAAAGGGTGGATGAAAGAGAAGAAATGTGGGTCTTCAGTGCAGGGGAAGGGCAGGCCACTCCAGCTTCCAGGGCTTGGCTGAGGCTGGACACACGTGGGTGTGAAGGGGCATGGTGAGAGTTGCCCGTCCCCTCCAGGGAGCGGCCAGGAATGAAATGAGCATGTGAGCTGAGAGTTCCCGGTCCACTCAGCCTGGGGCAGGGGGGATGTTGATCCTGCTTCCCTATTCTTGCACCCACCTACTGCCCTTGCTCCTGGTCCAGCAGAGGGGCTGGGATGCTGTGGTCTCTGTAGGTACGGCCATGGTCTGGGGCTGCCTCTGCGGCTGTCGGGGCGCTGCCCACAGAGAGCTGTGTGTTCTGAGTGGCACTGTCTGTGTAGAGATGTGTATAATACCCTGTATATATTTGTGTACAAAAGAAAAAAGGAAAAAAAGAAGCTGTTGTTCTTGCAGTCTTTTCTTTGGGAAGTGGGTTGGGGGCTGGGACCTGCGAGGAGAGGACCCCAGCTGCTGCAGGGCTGCAGGAGCATGCGTGGGGCAAAAGGAGGAGTAGGGAGTCGTGTGTGAGCACAAGCCCTGCCCTGCTGGAGCTGAGCCTCATGACTCACAGGCTCTCCCAGCACGAATGTCTTTCCCTCTGATTTGCAGAGGCGTCAGAGACTTTGCTGCTAAAAGCAGGTAGATGGGGAGCTGTGTGTACTGAGGCTGGGGTGAAGGAAGATGGTTTGGGAATGATGTGGTTAGGGAGTTTTACTGGTAGCCTCATGCCAGATGTCAACCTGCATGTACTGTTCCAATAGCATGTTACATAGCCACTCCTGCCATATCCATTCAAAACCTGGACACCCGGTTTGGGTGGACAGCTAAAGCCTTTGGGAGAGTGTGAGGGGTGCTAGATGCCTGGAGCACAGAGGAGCACTATCCTGAAATAGGATGCTGCTCCTATGTCAGCCATCCCCTGAGTGCTGGGACAGCCAGCAAGCAGCCAGCCCCCAGGACGCTCCCTGCTGCTCCCTGTGCAGGCTGGATCTGGCGTGCTTCCCAGGAGAGCGCTGCATGCTTTGCTCCTTAGGTTGTGCACAGTGGCCGTTGCTGGGAGGACACACAATGAAGAGGCGAGGCCTGGCGTGGGCTGCTGAGGGCCGGACAAGTGACCCCAGCTCTGTCCCCGCCTCACTGTGTGCAGGCCCTGTGGCTTCATGTGCCAGCACTGCAGCATCAGCAGGGGACAAAAGAGCCTCCTGCCCACAGCCAAAGGGCAGGGAAGAGGCAATGCCTGAGAACAAAGAACTGAAGACCAAAAGAAGAACCGTGCCTGCTGCCAAGTTCCTGCAGCCCTCACTGCAAACGAAAGTGTGAGGGAAGGAAAGAAGGAAATTGCACAGGGATATTGCAGGTGTTCTAGGGAAACTGCTTCTGAGCAGAGGGGGAAGGACATGGGACAGCCTTTGTGACAGGATTAATTAGGAGCTGTCTCCTGCCCCAGGAGAGTCAGCTGTGAAAGCAGCTTTGGAGGCCACTGAAGGGTAATAAGGCAGGAGCTGAACAGGACAATGGGGTCACAAGGACAGGCACAAACCCAAAGCAGGAACAAGTCCTGGCACTACAGGCCTCTTGCTCTTTGAAAGCAGTGCTGCCTGCAGTTCTGTGCAGAGCTAAATAATGACCCCAGCAGGAACCCACTTATGCTTCCAGCCTGTGGAAAGCCTGGCTGGGAAAAGATGGAGCAGCCCGAGCAACAACCCAGAGCAGGGCACTCTAAGGCCTCCTCTGCACTAAGGTGGGCAGAACAAGCTGCCTGTAACAGAGTCCCCTATACAGGGATAGGGCAGCTCTAGTGGGTACTGGCCAGGACCGGACTGGTCTCTTGTGGGTGCAGCAGCAGGAGCATGCTACAGCTGGTTTTACATGTTCGGGCTGCCCTTCCCTCAGGCAAGGGACACGGCTCCTGGCCCCATGTGCAACCTGCTCCCTGCTTAGGAAGGATTTATCCCCTGGGGCAAGGTGGGGTGAGGTAGAAAGCAGATGCCCTGTGAGGCCTGGGCTCCCACAGGTTCGATGCCAGCTGCTGCAGTGAGGCTGTATGGGCACAGCCTCTCCAGCTGCAAAGGAGAAGGAGCTCCAGGGTTGCTAATGTCCAGTAGGATCACCCTGTTGAGCCCTGGCACCAGAAGAATGGCAATACAGAGCTTTTTTCCTGGGACGGGGCTGAGCTGCTCATGCCTGGCCAAGCCATGTCCGATATGCTGGGCTAAGCCACACCAGGCCAAGCTGTGCCAATCCTGAACCACGCTGTGCCAGGCAAAGCCATGTTGAACCGCCCAGGGCTCCACGGTAGGGAGCCGAGCCCTGCTGTGGCCATGCCCGCTGGTAACAGCACCACCCAGCATAGCTGCACCGTGAGTCACCGAGGGCACGCAGGGGCGGCCCCGATGTGGCTGTGGAAAGCCCCAGGGCAGTGGGACCTGCCCGAAGAGGGCCCTGCTGGCACCCGGTAGCGAGGGGCAGCTGGCGGCATTGTTGACCGTGACCGCCTGGGCTTTAAGGATTGAGGCGGTGCGGGCACAGTACCCCCAAGCAGGAGGGAAGGAAGAAGGTACACAACAGTCTGTGATATCCCCTGGGACCACCGTGCTTAGCTGTGGCACCAGAAGGTCAACAAGTCGTGGGGACAAGTTGCAGTACAGAGCTTCACCCAGCTAAGCTGGGGTGCCGGCAGTGAGGAGCAGTCAGCCGCAAATCCATTCCTAGGGGAAAGACGCTTCCTCTTTTCCTTCCAGCCCCGGTTTCCGTGTCCACCCAACCCTTTCCTCAGAACAATGGTGGAAGGAGCACGCCCATCCTGGCGGTAGCCCTCCATCTCTGGGTGCTGGGAGAGGGTGACAGCAGACAGAACCTCACCAGCAGCCCCGATCAATCCCCTCCCAGTGCCTGTAAGCTGTCACTGCTCCTTTAATTCCATCTCCCACTGCCCTCCCGGCTTTGCTCGCACATCCTGCCCGCCGAAACTCCACCTTCCGCGGGGCCGTACCGAGCCGAGCTGGGTTGGGCTGGGCTGGGCCAGGCCGAGCCGAAGCGGGCAGGGAGGTGGCGGCAGCAGCTCTCGTAAGTCCATCCCCCCATCCTCACCCTTATCCGACCCCCAGCATGGGGTTAAGGACCGGAGCGGCAGGTTCGTCCGTCTCCCCCTCCCCGGCTGCTTCCTCTGTTTTCTAAGATTATCCAGGCTTGCCTATCCCTCCCATCCCCTTTCTATCCGCGGGGATTTTCGCATTAGGTAACGCGTCCACAGAGACACAGAGGCTTCCCAATCGGGGCGGCGAGTAAACTGGATACTGCAGCCTCCCGGGATGCGCTGCCGAGCCCAAAGCCAAGCCCGCATCCCGTCAGAGGGATGCGGTAACATAAAGGGGAGTCTGTGGCAAACGAGGATCTTTGTTATCCGGAGGGCTGGAAAGGGTCTGAGAGCTGCTTGAGCACTGTGGGATGCCATGGGCGGCTGTGGTGCCTTGCCCCGAGCTGAGTATGCGGCAGGATACCGTGTGTCAGCGCTGATTTTGAGGAAGGGAACTCCCCGCTTCCGTTGATCTGCAAGAGCAGCTGGCAAACCAGAGGTCTGCAAAGATTTTTGGCCGGATTTCAACAATGATGCTGCCCTAGGGTTTTGCAGTATGCGCTGAAGTGCACAAGGTGTCAGGGACCCTGCAGGAACCAGTGTGTCTTTTAGCTCCCACCTGGGAGGGATTAGAGTTGCCTCGAGTACTGGAAAGCATCATATTGCAGTCAGATGTCACCTGTGGTGGAAAATTGCCCTGGGGGCTTGGCTCATCTCATCACACTCCTTCCTCCTCCGTGGAGGACCTGCAGTGTCCGTCAGCATCAGCCTGGGGAGGTGTCAGTAGCTGATCCCATTGCTTTAAAGACCCATGTGATTCCTCTCCCATTCTGAAGTCTGAAATGCTTTTCTTTGCTCTGCGCTTGCGTGACCTCCATCTGCCACTGAGCACAGCCTTCCCGAGTATTTTGAGCCACAGAGCTAAGAATAACTCACACAGTGTCCATGTCTGCACAGCTCCCCATGTCCGCAGCCATGTCCCGTGCCGGTAGGTAGGGCGGGAAAGGGTTCAGGGAACCTGTCAGGGGCTACGGGTAGGGGAAGTTCCCTGTCAGGCTGTGGTGTGAGTGCCGGGGAGGTGGTGAGGTGGGAGCTGGAGGCAGTGGGGGCAGCTGTACTTGGGATTCCTCCTCCCTCAGGCCCCTGTGTTCTGGGCAGTGTCTGGGACTGGAGGAGCCATCCTGCCAGCTCTGCAGGCACCCAGTGCCTTGCTACTAGGAGAGATTGCCAGGGTGCTGGCAGCGGGGCAGGAGTTGTAGGAGGAGCTCCGTAGATTTGGGACCGTCACAGAAGAGAGACAGGCTGGCGCTGCCCCAGAGAAGGATAGCGGGTTTAGAGCATCCCAGAGCAGGCGGAGTGATGGGGAAGAGTAGATTTTTCTTCTGAAAAGCTTCTGGCTAGGATAGCCACATGGGTTAGCAGCCAAGTTTATGCCCTATGCATGTGCCAAGAGCATGCACCCTTTTCACTGTTACCTGCCTTCCCTTTAGCTATCACAGCACTTCAGGACAAGGAAAGCCGCCTCTTTGGAGCCAGGCTGCACCCTGCTCCCCTGGTGCTGGGGAGGGAGCGGGCCAGCACTGGCATTCGAGTTTGCTGCTCTGAGTGAGTTGCTGGCTCCTGGCTTATTTACCCAAGGACTACTCTGCTCTCTCAAATGGAGAAACCTCTGAAGTATTCGGCACCAGCCCTGCCAAGCAGGAGCTGAGATGGCTGGCGAGTGGGGCAGGGTGAGCTGCAGATGCCAGTGGGCTGGTGGCACCTGTCCCATGGCCCTGCTGCGGTGACACTGCTTGCATGGAGGCTCGGACCAGACGGCCCCAGAGGCCCCTTCCAGCCTGGGAGTGCAGTGAGTGTGAGCGCTGGCGGCTGCCGTGGCGCCTGGACAGGGCTGAGGGCAGCTGGGCGCCGCGAGCGGAGCTGGGACTTGCCCACGGCGGCGGGCGCGGTGGGGCAGGGCTGCGGGGCCGCACGTGGCTGGCGGTTGTGCCACGCTGGTTCGGAGCTCCTGGCCGTGAGCTGCTGGTCAAACCCCCGGCAGGATGGCCAGGGCAGGGAAACCTGCGGGGTGGGGGCTCTGCGGTGTCTGTCCTGCCCCGCTGCACTCCGCAGTCCCTTCCCGGTGTCTCCCAGCAGGCTGCTCCACTGGCAGTCGACGACCCTTGAGGCACCCTCCCTGTGCCTTTGTCTGTGTCTGTGTGTGTGTGTGTGCGTGCGTATGTGCCGGGAAGGGCCGTCCCACCTTTTCCTTCCTTGTCCTCTGCGCCCCGCTGGGCTCCTCCCTACGCGGCCAGATTGACTCAGTGCTCAGGCATCCGGGGCGGCTTGCGCAGAAGAGGAAAAAGGAGAGGGAGAGGCCCCTGGGGGTGGGAGGGGCTGCGAGCGGTCGCTGACGCCCTCCCGGGTGAGGCGGGTGAGGAGGAGCCGGGGCGAGGGAAGAAGTCGGAAAAGGTGCGCCCGGAGGAGAGGCTGACGGAGTTGGAAAGCGTATGAAATTCCTCTGGGTTCAGCCTTTTGCCGTGGCGGGGACGGGACAGGACCTAGGTGCTGTGGGGCTGCCTTCTCGCAGCCAGCCCTCCGTGCTGCTTTGCCCCCTCGGTGTCCCCGAAAGACAGCAGGGCTGCGACGGCCAGACTGGAGGACAGGGCTCAGAACGGGGCTGCTGCTGGGGATGGGGTTTGGGGGGTTCTCCTGGTGTGTGTGCCCACCCTGGGGTGCTCTGTGTGTGTCACTGGGCTCACTGCGCCAGGCCAGTGCTGCTGGAGAAGGTCCCTGCTGTGGGAGTGGTGGGGAATTGGGGATTCAGCCTCCAAGCCTGGCTCTGTATGATGGCTGATGTCCCCAGGGGCGAGCGAGGTAGCGGGTCCTGACTCAGCCTGGCCATGCCTGTTCTGTTGCAGGGAGTGGAGCGGAAGGTAGCAGTGCGGGTGCCCAGCTATGATGCCCTTTGGCGGGATGGCTGCTCGTCTGCAGAGAGACCGCCTGAGAGCTGAGGGGCTTGGCCAGCACAACAATGCCATCAAGTACCTCAACCAGGACTATGAGGCCCTCAAGCAGCAGTGCATTGAGAGTGGCACCCTCTTCAGGGATCCCCAGTTCCCAGCTGGCCCGACTGCCCTTGGATTCAAGGAGCTGGGGCCGCACTCCAGCAAGACGCGGGGAGTGGAATGGAAGCGTCCGTCGGTAAGTGCTGGGCTTGCTTCTTCTCAGGCTGGGCTGGCATCCCTACCCAGCACATCTGCACTGATGTGGTGTGCTGAGCTGCACTGGCCCTGGCTGGCACCCCTTGGTGCTCAAAGTCCCTGGAGTGCTGCAGAGCCGCCTTCCCAAGGGCCCAGGGCCATTCCCCATGAGTGTCTGCTCAGCAAAGCATTGTGTCTAGCAGGCACTGCTTCCTCTGGGCAGCAGACTGTGGGCTTCAAAATAGGTGGGTTGTGTTGTTGCTTCTAGGTGTCATGGCATGGGTGTGTCACCCTCAGTAACTGGGGCTTTTGAGAGTGCATGTCCCTGGTGCCATGAGGGCAAGGGGAATGTCAGCCAGCCTTGTCCTTCCATGGCTACAGCAGAAGATCTTGCCTTGCCTTGCCGTGATGGCCTTGGGATTGCAGTCAAGCAGCCCTCCCTAGCAGAGGGCAGGTGGGGTACATCTCGCAGGGACCATATACCATTTCTCTCGAGTCAGAACTGCAGTGGGTGCCAGCCCTGCTAAAGCCCAGGCCCTGCCAAGATCCAGCACCAGCATCTGATTCTGTCCTTCTGCAGGAATTAGTGGATGACCCTCAGTTCATCGTTGGCGGTGCCACCCGGACGGACATCTGCCAGGGAGCTCTAGGTGAGTGTTGAAGCTTTGTCCCTGGACCTTTGTCCAGACAGTAGTGACTGGGGAGGGTTGGGTGGCCCTTTCCATTCAGTGAGCTGGAAACTGCAAGTTAGGGAGCATCCTGTGCCTCCAGGTGGCTGTAGGTTAAGGCTCCAAAAAGATGAGTTGATGTGTGCACAGCTTGACCATGCTGAGATCAGGGGAGATTCTGGGTGCATCCATGGCTGACACATGCCGACAATAATGCCAGGAGGTGCTCTAAAGAGCTCCCTGCTTTGGTAAATGGTGAGGGATGGCAGCTGCATGACAGTAACAAACTGAGGTGGTGGTGGTGATGGTGACCAAGTGCTTGCGAAGCAATGTGGTGTGGCAGAAGGGAATCGAGAGGTATACACGTGATGATTTGTCATTTACCCGGGAGTGTCTCCCAAGGCAAAGGCACTGAGACAAGGAGAGAAGTGTTAATGGCTTGGGTAGGCTAACAGAGTTGAACCACAACTGGAATTTTGTGGTCATCAGAAACAGATCTTGGTACCACGGAGAATGTTGTCCTGTTGGGAGCGAGTAGGGCACTTGACTGGGAGTACTGTATACCTTAGCACATATAGCATGCTGTTTGCAGGGCTGACTACATTTAATATATCCAGTAATTAGGACAAACTTGAGGTGGCAACTGGAGTGCATAACAGCCCAAAGTACTGTGGTAGTGTTCACTTGGTCATTAAAACCTCTGAAATGACATTTTGTCAAACCACAGCCCAGTTATGGTTTATCCAGGCTCAAGGCTAAGGTGTGAAAGGCTTCAAAGGCAAAAGAGAAAAGGGAATCAAGGCAAAGAATTTAAAGCACAGTGCTGGCCTGGAGCAGCACTTGCGGTTAAGATCACTCGGAAGGAAAAGTGCTGTGGCATTGCTTGCAATTTGAGAAGCTGGGGCAGCAGCATTAAAGCACTTGCTTTATAAAATGGCTTTTTACATGCAAAGTGTAATTCTGCTGCAGAACTTGCTCTCTGAGATATGCAGGGCAATCATATGAATGAGTTCCAGGAAGGTCTAGATAAATAGCTGCAGGAGGGGGCTGTTGGTGCTGACTGTCTGTGGTGTTCTGAACACAGGCTCCAGGTGAGGGAGGATCGTTCCCTGTTGCCTTGAGCTAATACTTCTCTCTGCGAGCAGGCTGAGCAAGCCTGGATCCCTGAGTTCTGCTTGCTGGACCTTTGCTTTTTCCGTGGACTTTTTGAGCTGGGGAGCTCCAAACATTTGCAAGGAGAGCACACCATGGTCTCCTAAACATCCATCATCTACCCTCACAGCTAGAAAGATGATGGATATTCATATCAGCTTCCTCTCCTTCCCCAGGCGACTGCTGGTTGCTGGCTGCCATCGGCTCCCTCACGCTCAAGGAGGAGCTCCTGCACCGCGTGGTGCCCCACGGACAGAGCTTCCAGGAGGACTATGCTGGCATCTTTCACTTCCAGGTGAGCTGGGAGCTCCTGGCCCTCCACAGCTGGTGGGCTGTGGCGGAAGCGAGGGTGATGGGTTGAGGCCATCCCTCTGGGGTAGGGATGAGTGAGCCCTGTGATGCTCTGAGCTCACCCCACTCTCTCCTCACCCCCCAGATCTGGCAGTTTGGTGAGTGGGTGGACGTGGTGGTGGATGACCAGCTGCCCACCAAGGATGGAGAACTTCTGTTTGTCCACTCGGCGGAGTGCACCGAGTTCTGGAGTGCTCTGCTGGAGAAGGCCTATGCCAAGTGGGTACCATGTGGGTGGGTGTGGGGCAGGGCACCTCACTGTGTGGGAAGGAAGGGAGTCTCTTCTGTGGCTGGCCCTGCTTGTGCTGGGTGGCTGGGCAGCAGCAGTGTGCCACCTCCTTGTCTCCTCACGCACCCCTCAGGCTGAACGGCTGCTATGAGTCGCTCTCGGGGGGCAGCACCACCGAGGGCTTCGAGGACTTCACTGGCGGCGTGGCAGAGATGTACGACCTGAAGCGGCCGCCGCGCAACATGGGCCACATCATCCGCAAGGCGCTGGAGAGGGGCTCCCTGCTGGGCTGCTCCATCGATGTGAGTGGGGTGCTGGGATGGGCCAGGGCTCTCTGCCACAGTTCTGGCCAGAGCCAGGCCTCACAGCCCAAGGCTACATCAGCAGGCCCCTTGCTGGGGCACCGGGCGGGAGGTTACTTCTTGGCCTTCTTACCACAGCACCCTTTCCAGAGCCACTGTGGCAGCCCTGCAGCACAACGTATGGTGCTGCAGCCCAGTTGCTGTGAATGGGCTCCTTTGGACGGAGGGGGACTGTTCATCTCAAGTGCAGAACAAGGGACTGCCTAGAACTCTGGCCATGTCTTGCATCAGCAAATTACCTGGAGCAGGCTTTTTAAATTCTGAAGTTTGGGTGATTCCCTGATGGATCTTCAGGGTCGTCTTCTAGGGAAACTGTCTTTAAATTGCCCACAGCCAGCAGTCTTTGAGCATGGGGAGCTGCTACCTGCTACTTGGCTGGAGCAGTACAAAGCAAGGAGTATTCTCCACACAGGGGAGGGAAGGGGTAGGGATAGGACTACATGAATTCAGTCCTGTTGACCTGAGCATTACACATTCTCCTCAGATCACAAGCGCCTTTGACATGGAAGCAGTGACCTTCAAGAAGCTGGTGAAGGGCCATGCCTATTCTGTCACAGCCTTCAGAGATGTGAGTCACGTAGATGAGACTTTAATAGCAATAACAGCCCAGCCAGTGGCATGGGTTCTACCTCCTGTGTCTGGTGTCTGCCAGGTGAACTACCGGGGTCAGCAGGAACAACTTATCCGCATCAGGAACCCCTGGGGTCAGGTGGAGTGGACTGGAGCCTGGAGTGACGGGTAAGCAGCACAGAAGGGATGGCAGTCGCGCTCTGTCAGGCCAGCCAGCGCTGCGCACACAGCAGTCGGGCACAGGGCACTGCTGAGGGGAAGATCACAGTGTGCAATGCCCTTCACATCAGAAAGAGGGGAGTTGAGGGTCAGCTCTGAATTGTTCTCAGTTCCCCTTCAGGAGTCCCTATCTAATTGTCTCTCTCCTGCTGTTCCAGGTCCTCTGAGTGGAACAACATTGACCCTGACGAGAGGGAAGAGCTGCAGCTGAAGATGGAGGATGGAGAGTTCTGGTGAGTGCCGGAGCAAAGTGCTGTTCTATTTCAGCAGCCAGTCTGGGAAGGAGCAGAGAAGCTGGGGAGAGATCCTGCAGTCATGCAGTCACACCTGAAGTGCATGACCTGCCTTTATGAGGTGGCTTTCCAGCACCGGAGAGCTTGCCAGCATTTTCTTGTCTGATCTAGTTAATGATTTTCCTCCCTTGAAGGAAATCCAGGCCAACTAAATGCAAAATAAACATCTAGGAAGAGTAAACATCTCTTCTTACCCAAACCCAGCACTAGGCTTTAAATAAGCTATAACTGTTTAAGGTAAAAGATTTTACTGTCACTTAATTCTCCTAAAATGCTAGCTGGGTCCAGAGGTGCATGCACTCTCCTCCCTCCCCACAGCAGTGCCCTGGCCTCAGCACCTACTTGCCTCCCACAGGATGTCTTTCCGGGACTTCATGAGAGAGTTCTCCAGGCTGGAGATCTGCAACCTGACCCCTGATGCCCTGACCAAGGACGAGCTCAGCAGATGGCACACACAGGTGTTTGAGGGCACGTGGCGCCGGGGGAGCACTGCTGGGGGCTGCAGGAATCACCCAGGTACCTCTGGCCTCCACAGCTGTGCTCTTGGCAGCTTGATGAAACCAGGTGTCTCACCCACACATCCCCTTCCTCCCAGCCACATTCTGGATCAACCCCCAGTTTAAGATCAAGTTGCTGGAAGAAGATGATGACCCTGGGGACGATGAGGTGGCCTGCAGCTTCCTGGTGGCTCTGATGCAGAAGCACCGGCGGCGGGAGCGGCGAGTGGGAGGTGACATGCACACCATCGGCTTTGCTGTCTACGAGGTAACCCCTGAGGCTTCTTCCTGGGGACAGGCTCAGCCCTGCCAGTCCCACCTCAACCCCAGTCCTCAAGGAAATCTTTTCCACCAGCTTTGGCCAGCTGTGGGCTAATGTCCCCCATCCTGTGCTCCCTGCAGCTGTAAGGGATGGGGCAGGTACTGGGATTCTGATTTTTGCCCCTTTTCCCTCCTATCTGCAGGTTCCTGAGGAGGTATGTCCTGAGCTGTCAAAGCCTACTCCATCTTGGAGGGAAGCACAACACTTCAAAGCAAAAATGGGTTGATGCATCCAGTGGCATGGGAACTCCCACAGCACTGGCCATGGCTAGGGTGCTAGTGGGTGCTGGGCACCTCCATGTGGGAGGGAGGGAGGGATGGCTCCTACTGGATGGGCAGGGCAGGGCTGTCCTACCTGATGGGGCTGGCGTTGGTCCCGCCACTCCCTGTGGGTGCTTCCCATTGTGGTCCACAAGCACTTTCCTTCCCCCAGGCTCAGGGCACCCAGAATGTGCACTTGAAGAAGGACTTCTTCCTGCGAAACCAGTCCCGGGCACGGTCTGAGACCTTCATCAACCTGCGGGAGGTGAGCAACCAGATCCGGCTGCCCCCCGGCGAGTACATCGTTGTGCCCTCCACCTTCGAGCCGCACAAGGAGGCCGACTTCGTGCTGCGGGTCTTCACCGAGAAGCAGTCGGACACAGAGTGAGTCCTGGCCTGAGAGGGACACCCTGTGTCTGTGAGCGGTGGGATGTTCCCCACTGCAGGCAGCCTGCTGGCTGGGGACCCTGCTCAGCACTTGGTTTTCCCCTTTCTGCCCCAGGGAGCTGGATGAGGAGATCTCGGCAGATCTGGCAGATGAGGTAGGAGCTGCCACTTTGGATCGGGTGGTGCTGAGGCTCTGGGACTTGGAAGGGGGAGCTACAGGCAGGGGGTGACTGTCTGAGTCTGGGATGCCACTGTGGCTGGAAAGGGACTGGCAGGGTTGGAGTGATGGGGATGTGGGAATTAACAAAGATGAGAAGAACAAAGAAGAGCTTCCTTTCCAGTTGGAGTTTAGTGAGCCTGGAAGGCAGGGCAGAGCCTGGGTTTGACCACTAACCTCTTCTTTCTGGTTTGCATCACCCCAGGAGGAAATAACTGAGGATGACATAGAGGACAGCTTCAAGAACATGTTCCAGCAGCTGGCAGGGGAGGTGGGTATGACTGCACCAAGCTCTGGAAAGCCCTCTGGGGAGGGAAGGGGACAGGACAGAACCCCTTGCTATGGGAGTTCCAGCCCACCCCACGCCCGCTCAGTCCCGTCCTGCAGAGAAGTCCATCTTTGCTGTGGCTCAGCCCAGCTGCCCGCAGGGATGGTGTGACAGGGGCAGATTTGGGGAAGAGCATCCAGCTGTGACCAAAACTCTTATGGGTATGCAAGAAATGTAATGGCATCCTCATGTCTTGTGACTAAGGCCGAGATGTTTAGGCAGCAGGGGGACAATGGCCACAAGTGGGGTGGAGAGCAGACAAGGGATGATGCTAACTCTGTTTCTGCTCCAGGACGTGGAAATCAGTGTCTTTGAGCTTCGGACTATTCTGAACAGAGTCATCTCCAGACGTAAGCACTACTCTTCCCGCTCCTTCCTCCCTGCAGCCCAGGCTTGCTCAGCAGGTTGGGGTTTGATGCATGTGCCCAATCTCCTTTCTCCTCAGACAAAGATCTGAAAACAGATGGGTTCAGCTTGGACTCCTGCCGCAACATGGTCAACCTGATGGATGTATCCTCTTGGTGCTGGGGGCTGGGGCCAGCTTTCCTGGTGCTCAGCCTGCCAGAAACAAGGCTTCCCTGTTGAAGCTGGGGCTTGGCTCTCCAGCAGTGCCAAAGTTGTTCCCCTGGGGGGAAAAAAGGAAGGGGTCCTTATGGTTTCAGGGCCACCTGCCCTACACTCCTTGGCTTTAGCAGCAGGTTTTTTGGAAAGGGCCATCACTTCCCCTGCTTGCTTGGGCCCTGGCTCTGCCACCAAAAGCCCAGCATGGTCCCACTCCATGCCTTCTATTTTCACCTCCAGGAGGAAGTTCCTGTGCTTCACTTCCCACGGGCTCCCCAGCCTGACGTGCTGTTGTACCACCCAGCCTTTGAGGCGCTCCTGGAAGGGAACAAGGACTATTGAGCTTCTTTCCCCTAAACCATCCTGTCCAGCTGTTGTGGATGAGAGGTGTCAAGAGACAGGAGCCATGGCTGGGTGTCCTGCTTGTACAAGGAATGCAGCTGAGGGGTCAGGCAAGGAGCACCTCTGAGCCCTTCTCCAGCCTGGCCCTACAACATTCCTTTTTGCTGCAGGCCAGCCCAGCTTTGGTCCAAGGACAACAGAGCAAAGTGCTTCCTACAGCAGCAGCTCAGCTGCTCCCAGGGAGTGGCATGGCAGCTAGTTCAAGTGTTGCCCTTTCCTTGCTGGCTTGAAGGCTCTTATCTTGATGATGCTGCAGGAGCTCGGGGAAAGTGGGGGGAAAATTGGGCAGGCCAGGTGTGTCCAGGCTTTTCTTGGCTCAGGTGACTGGGATCTGATAGCTTTGCCTTTGCACCACCCCCTTTCCTGGCTGCTTTGACCTCCTTGACCCTCTGCTCCCCAGAAAGACGGCAGTGCCCGTCTTGGGCTGGTGGAATTCCAGATCCTGTGGAACAAGATCCGGAGCTGGCTGGTGAGGAGGAGAGGGGGCATGGTGCACAGCACAGGGGTAGCACCCCTCTTGGGGCAGCAAGGAGAGGGGACAGCCAGGCTGGAGGCCACAGGAGAGCCTTCGTTTCATGTCCTCTGTGATGTTTTTGCAGACGATCTTCCGCCAGCACGACCTGGATAAGTCAGGCACCATGAGCTCCTATGAGATGCGCATGGCTCTAGAGTCAGCTGGTAGGTTTGCAGAAGGATGGGACTGGGCTGGAGGCTGGGGAGGGAACTCCTGCTATTGGAGTCCTGTCCCAAATAGCAGGAGAAGAGTGTAACCAGCCTATATTGCATGCTTGAAGCCAACCTGTTGTAGTGAGATGTGGCCCGTGTATGCACCAGGCCTTCTCCATCCCAGCTGTGCCAAGTGCTGGAGCCTCAGAGTAAGGGATGCACAGAGTGTGGTCCCAGCCTCTGTCCTCCTCTCACCTGTAGAATCCCATCCTGGCAAAGCAGAGGCCTGGGGTGGATCTGTGAGCTAATTAGTCATATGTGGCTGCAGGGAGAGCATCGTGTCTTCCTGCTGAGGCTAGACACAGTGCCCTTCCTTGGGTGGGTTGGCGGACCCTTTGTGTGGGTGCATGGACTTTCACAACTACACCCTGCTCTCCTGCCTCCCTGGGGGGCTGACTTCTCTCTGCCTTGCAGGTTTCAAGCTGAACAACAAGCTGCATCAGGTGGTGGTGGCCCGCTATGCAGATGATGACATGGGCGTGGACTTTGACAACTTTGTCTGCTGCCTGGTGAAGCTGGAGGCCATGTTCAGTGAGTGATGGCCGTGGGGCAGGGAGGGCAGGAGCAGACAGATGTGTTGCTCACCTTGCACTTGTGTCCCTGCAGGGTTCTTCCGTGGCATGGATCGTGAAGGCACTGGCACCGCTGTCATGAACCTTGCTGAGGTGAGAGCTCAGCCCAGTGGAAGGTGGGGTAGGAGACAAGGGGACACGGCATTAGGGTGAATGGGGCACCTGGGATGGGTGGTAGAAAGCCCTTCAGCCCCCTGGGTAGGGAAACAACCCATAAAAGATTAAGATGAGTAAACAGGACTGCTGCAGGCTCTGTGTTTCTTGGAGAGCTGTTAAAATTCATTCATGAGGACAGGCCAAAAATGCCCTCTGCTCATCCCTTCTCCCTCTCCTTCCCAGTGGCTGCTGCTGACGATGTGTGGCTAGGAGTTGCAACAGATCTGCCGCAGCTGGGACACCCCAATGGGCCAGGCCCACTCCAAGTGCCTCCCCTTGGATCCGTGGATACAGGATACTCTTCCCCCCTTGCTCCATCCCACGCTGAGCCACCAGCCCTGCCTCCCAGCAAGCCTCACACCATCTTCTCCAGTGGACCAGGGGTCAAGGCAGGCAGGGGATTCCCTTCTCCTCTTCTGGGCTGGGCTTCTTTCCACTCCCCCTTCCTCCCTCTCACCCCAGAACAGGAGGAGGCCGAGCAGCATGGGGTACCTGCAAATCCCAGCACAGTGGCAGGCTGGAGGCCAGCTGCAGAGCAGGGAGGGGCAGCTGCTGGGGCACGAGGGGGAGGACACTCATACTGCTTGCTCTAGTGCTGACCCATCCCCTCCAGCACACATTGCCTATCTCTGCCCCCACATCTGGGGACGTCAGGAGGTATTGCCTTGCTCAGGCAGCAGGTTCCTGAGGGAGCCAGAGTGGCCTTCTGGGAGGAGGAATGGCCATACTCGATTTCTTGAAGCCCTTGCACTGTACTTATCACCACTAAGCACGACCAAAGCATGGAGCCTGCTGGCTCCTTCTGCGTGGCCTTCAACACATCCCTCCCACCTCCATGCCCCTGCATATGCCCACCACTGAGTCAAGCCCTACAACTCAAGCACTGAATGTTTCGGGGCTCCTGCATCATGTGAACACATCGACCCTGTAGTGCAGCAGCTAAAATTCCTCTTTTCCACATGGGCACAGCGATGCCATCACTGTCACAGCGGCTTGGCCTCCCCTCCCATCCCTAGGAACTCCTGGGACATCTGCTGCCCTTGGTCATGGCCCACAGCAGGGCTGGGGGGGTACAGCACCCAAGAGGCAATGCCTTCCTCCAGAGAGCAGGGGGTAGTGGTTTAAGGGGGTTCGTTGGCACACAGTTGGGTTTTTTCTCCCAGTCCCTCATCCTCCCACACTGTTACACTCTCCCCTTAGCTTGGGCTCCTTTGCCCAGTGCGGATGGACTCCAGTGCCAACATATTTGCACTTCTCTGTGCTATGCCATTCCCCTCACCTTCTTCTGAGGTAATGGGGTGGCTTCAGCCTGGCAGTGGGCCAGGGCCTGTCCCCTGCCCTGTAGAGGCAGGCAGGCAGTTTGCTTCCCCCAGACCCCTGTTGTCGCTGGAGGATGCACCTGCAGCAATAACCACTGCTGCCTGCCCGGCAGCTCTGCTTCCTCACCCTGCTCACTGTGCTCTCCAGGAATAAACAGATCTGTTAGACGTGTGGTCCGGGAAGTGTCTTGGGGTCTGCGTCCTTCCTCTGCTCACCATGGTCTGGGCAAGGGGGGATGATATGCACAGCCAAGCCCAGGCCATGCTGCTTGCCCAGCCTGGGGCACAGGTAGAGCAGCACCACCAGGTGCAGGTCTTGGTGTGGGGCTAGAGATGTCCACATCCCCTAGGACTTCATAAAACTCGCCTCTTCCTTTGCACCGGTGTCTTAATGCTGACACATGGGGCAGCACTGGGTAAGAGAGAGAAAGGGAGCATTGCTCTTAAAGAAAGGTGACTTGTGAAGGCTGGGGAGGGGAAAGAGGATCCACTGGGACAGGATGGAGTTAACTGTGGAGCTGGTGGAAGTGGAGAGCAGCCTGGAATTCTGGACCCTGGAAGGGGACCAAAAGAGGTGTATTTCTTCCCTGGGTAGAGCCTGTGGGAAGTGAATGTTTTCCTCTGCTTCCTTTGAGGTCATGCCAGTTATAGCTAGAAGCAGAAACCTTCCACAGAAATGACAGTGAAGTGCTGGATGGTGTGGCTTTTCATAGCGTGGCTCAGTGCAGGACTTGCTGTCAGTGTCTCCTGCTTGTTGCTCACATTCCAGACGGGCATTGCCTGGATGGCCCAGGGGTGCTCAGCATTTGTAAGCGGAGTGATCTTGCATACCATATCCATCCCAGCATATCAACATCCCTTATAGGGGTGCTCTTTGGACCAGCCCAGCTCTCCGGGACCAGTGTCCCCACAGTGGGACAGCACCCGGTTCTGGGGGAAGCCAACCTGGCTGAGAGCACAGACAGGGGTTGAGGTGTGCTGGCAGGAGGAAACAACCCCCCAGCTGCCTCACAAGGCTGCCCTCTCCTACAGAGGCTCCTCAGGGCTGGATGGAGGGGGGCTACTTCTGCTTGTCTCTTGACTACCTGTGAGCTGAGTTGCCTCCCTGGGGGGTGGGAATACCTTAGGGCTTGCCAGCCCAGGCTTCCTGCTCCTCCATGCAATCCCAAATGCCCTGCAAAACAAGGGCTCAGGTGGGCACAGAACAGGGGTGCAGGCATGCAGAGCTGTCCCAGCTGCAGGGCCTCGTCACACACACACAGGCCCAATTGTAGGGCATGGTGACACCCTGGCTTTGGAATGACAGGTGCCCCTGGCGTAGCCTTACCAGAAGCTTCCTCCCTCCCTCCCTCTGGGTGCCAGCTGGCAGATCCCTTCCCTCGCTGGTCCTGGCAGCTGGCAGGCTGGGATCAGCAGGGGGTGGGCAGGCAGGGGCTTCCCCAGCTGCCAGCTAATGCCACTAAAAGTAGCCTGGCTCATCCCCCTCAGTGCAAAGGGGACAAGGAAGATGCCCAGCACTGGTCTTAAATGGTGAGGTGAGGTGAGGCAAGTAGCAAGGGGGCCAGACGTTACCAAAACTGCTCTCAGCTTTGGGTTTGTCTTGGGACAGGCACTAGCCCACTTCTGCCTTTCCCACACTTATCCCATAGGTCTGTGTTGGGTGGGCCAGCAGCACCCATGGATGCACAGCGCTGCTGCTCCTGCTTACCAATATCCCAGAATTTCCTGCACCTCATATGGCCCTGCCTCCCGCAGCCCAGAGCTCCCTGCCCATCCTGGGGGTTCCCCCTCTCCCACCAGCTGCTCACGTCCATCCCCCAGGCACAGGAGGGGGGCCAGGACCGTGGCTCATCCCCACCTGGCCCCACCAGCTGCCCCAGCAGCTGGGCTCTGGCCTCTCCCCCTTGGCCACGCTTCAGTCTGCCTCGGGCCCACGGCTGGCTGCAGGAATGTCATTCCTGTGGGCACAAGGGGCCTTTGTGTGAGCAGAGACGGGGTGTGGGGGCCCAGCCTGGCATCTCAAGCTGGGGCTGGGGAGAGCCACAGCTGAGGGCTCGTGGGTGGGCAGCAGCTGACTCCAGCCTGGCCCCACAGCTCCCACCCAGGCACGGCGCTCTCCCCACTGCTGCAAGGGCTGTCAGGCAGGAAAGCCCTCTCCTCATCCTCCTTGTCCCTCCGGCATCAGCAGCATCCTGCAGTCACTGCCGGCCCAGGACACAGCACCAACACCAGTACAGAGCTGGCATCACGCTAGTAAGCCTCAGCACCTGTGCCAAAGAATGCTAAGGGCTCAGCCACCCAATGAGGGGAGCAGGAGGGCTGGAACTTGGGGCAGGGACCAGGAGCACTAGCCAGCAGCTGCTGGATTTGGCCTTTTTCAACAGCTGTTGTCTCAGTGCCAGCAGCAGGGAATGTGCATCGACTGGGGCTTTCCAGGGCCTGGCCACAGTGCATTAAACAGCCTATTTATAGCACTTGCATCCCTCCTCAGCAGGAATGGCCTGTGTTCCTCCTGTACGGGGCTGGGTGCTTGGGTGCCATCAGTGTCCCCACTACCAGCACTCCCTGGGATCCCTGCCAGAAGGGTGAGGTTTCCTAAAACAAAAGACTTTTGGTCGTCCTGACTCTCATCTTCCTCCTCTGCCATTTCTGAGAGCTCCCGGTGCTGCCCAGAGAAAGATGTGCAGCAAACCTCATACATCTTGTGAAGAGGTACCCAAGGGCCATGTCCTTCTTCCCAGGATCCCTGTTAAATCCTTTGGAGATTTTATCACACAACAGCCCGTTTAAGCATCGGCAGGTGCCAATAGTTGCTCTGTCCCCTGTGTCTGCCTCTGAGATGGCATGAGGGTCTTGCCCTGCCACAGAGCAGAGATGCTGTTCTGGGAGCAGGCTGAGTGCTGGCAGGTCACTCACAGGGTGGCCTGTGCCAGCTTTGCCTGTTGTGTGACAGGGCACAGGACTGCTCAGAAGACATTCCCTCCACAGCCAGGCAGAAGCAATGAAGAGGAGTTGTACCAGGAGGTAGCACAGCCGTCTCCTGCCCAGATGCTGGCATGTCCCAAACCCGTGATCCTCCAGCTCTGCCTCCTCTGAGATGGCCTCCCGATGGGTCATCCTCTCCCAGAGGCTGGCTGCAGCCCCAGGATCTGCCCAGAGGATGTGTGGGCTGTGAGCTCACCCCTAGTCAGCAGCAAGAAGGAAGGGGCTGGGCTTTGGACAAGCTGAATTCCCAGGGCTTTGGGATGGCAGGGAAGAGAAGACAAGAGGACAGCTCTGCACAGTCCTGCCACCACCCTGAGGGACAGACCCTTGTGTGAGCTGCTTGTAGCCCTGCTATCTCACCAGCATTGCTCCATCCACAGGCGTACCAGAAGCCCACATCATCCTCGTGCTGCTCAGTGGCATCTCCTGCTCCTTGTTTGCTGATGTCCAGCTGCTAATTGATCATCTGAGAGAAATAATGGAGGGGTATACAGTCCCTGTTTAGGCTTGGGAAGTGGATCTCAGCCCTTCCCACCAATTAATACATGATATGTGGTTGTACAACTGATACAATAAAGAAAACGGATGCCTGAAAGGAAGCGGTCTTGATGCGCACCCAGCAAAACATAAGCCAAACATTTGGTGAGGAATTTTCAGTCCCCTGGTGGAGAGGGATGAAACATAGACAAGAAAAAGTGTTGAAGACAGAGCAGTGATTGCAGGACCAGAAAGTCCTCCATGGATCAGAGACGCTACAGAAGACTCTACGTGCCTTGGCCCAGGAAACACACGGGCAGGACTCGGCTGCCCTAAATCTTGTGTTTCAAAGTAGATACTGGTGTGATTTTGTTTTCTTTCAAAGTTGCATTCTCTTCCTAGCTCTGTGCATGACTCGACAGAGGAGCAAGTTTACATCCCTTCATCTCCCTGGGCTGTACTTTTGCCCAGTTGTGAATGGAGGTTAAAGACCCTGTCCTTCCAGATGGGGAAAGCGACTCGGCAAGATGTCTGTATTTTTGGCACTAGACAAAAATCTGCCTTTCTATGAGTCCCAAGAGCTTGGCAATTAAGCCCTGCCCCACCTTCTTCCCAGTGCTGGGGTGTTGCAAGCATCTGGCTCTCAAAGCAGGGTGAGAGCCTCCTGCGCTCCCTCCCCAGGAAGGAATAGGTTTCTGCAGAGGCCACACACTAGAGCCTCTTTGTTCCCAAAGAATTTTCCATCCACTCCCTTGTGTATCTCGGCAACATTACACTCAGATACAACACAACACTCAGAGGCAATGTTCCCAGGAATGTGCTGCAGCATCTCTGCACCTGGTCAGTGCCTCCCTTTCCCCGTGGGAGTGGAGGAGAGGATTTCCCCCAGCAGAGATGGCAGGATGATCAGTTCTCCCAGCTCAGGCAGGGCTTTTCCTAGGAAAAGGCTCCGTGGGGAATAAGATGTTCACTCTCCTCCATTACTGTCATCACTAACACTGACCTGGGATGCTTCATTTTCATCCCAGTGGTCCCCAGCCTCCTCAGAGGTAGGATGCTGCAGAGGCCCTCTGCACAAGGAGAGGATAATCCCAGTGGAGCTGTACTGCTGGGGAAATCAATGCACCAAGCAAGGCTTATCCAGGATCGGCTGCAGCACAGTGAACCCAGGAGTCTCAAGAGCAGGCCAAGCACTGCACCCGCTGCCTCCCAGATCAAAGGGGAGACGCTCCCTCCTGGGGAAACGTAAACCCTGACATAGCTGCAGCAAAGCTTTGGCTCCCGTTTCCTTCGTCTGAGCTCTTCCCGCCGCCCGTAGGCGGCCAGCACGGGGCTGGTGGCAGCACACAGCAGAGCCCTGCGCCGGCGCCACGGCCTCTGACCACAGCAGAGCCGGAGCCCGGGAGCCTCCGGGAGGCCAGTCCCAAGGGGCTGACGTCAACCCCGGTCCTTGAAGCTCTGGGGCCGTCGGGGAGCTGTTTCTGCTTTCAGCACATGGTGTCCCTGCGCTGAGGCACGGCCAGCCTGCTTTCCTCATCCATGGCTGGCTCCCTGGGAGGAATCCGTGGGGCTGGGAAAGGTCACTCTGGCTGAACTAAGCACCCTTGGATGGGACTCACTGGGCAAGGGACAGCTTACAGCAGGCAGGCAGGGAAGTGGAGCAGTAGCTTTTGGTCCCTCGCGTCTGTTCATTCTCCTAAATTCTGCTTGAGTGAGAGCCAAGAGTAGGGCCTTGGCAGAGTTTTGGAAGGGAACAACAAGGGGAGGAAATGAAGACAGACAGCCATCAGGACAAAACAAAGGTTCAGCACAGGAGGGAAGCGGAAGGGCACAGACATGACCATGGACCTTCCTGCCTGCACCCTCACTGTGGCTAGCTTGTGCTCTCCTGGCTGCTTGCCCCAAGCTAGCTCAGCTTGGGAACACTGCAACACAGCTGGAAGGTGCAGGACACTGCTTACCATCCTGCTCTTGAGCCACTCATGGAGCCAAACCAAAGTTCTTTCTCAGGGGAGTACGCAACTGCTCCTCAGTGTATTATGCCTTGGGCCATCCCTTGCCCACTCTCCTTGTTGGCTCACCTGGTCTGCATTCCTGGCCCTTATGGGAGCAGGGTGACAATTGCTGGCACTAGCAGGCAATGACAAGCAAGCATATTTTGGACTCAGCTGCCCGCTCAGGGGCTATGGCAAAGCCTTGTAGTAAACCAGAACCCCAGCCTGCCTGCCCACATTTCTGTGGTGGGCAGATGCTGATCCTCCTTCTCCCCCCTACACTGCTACCCCGACAAATGGCTGTGAAGCAGTATCACTTACAGGGAGTGTGTGCCTGGCCTGGGAGGAGGGGGCATTTAAATGAACAGCTGGGGGCTTTTTGTTGTGCATTGCTCTGGAGCCGTTCCTGCCATTTGGGCTGGTGGCAGGTCCACGCTGGGGAAGCTAAGCAGTCCAGGCTGCTCCAGGAGAAAGGGCTGAGCGGTGTCCCGGTGCAGGAAGGATCCCACAGAGGGTAAGAGTAACCAGGGCAAGAGGCGGGAAGAGGAGTGACCAGTGCTTCTCCTCAAGCCTGCCCCAAGTAGCGCCCGCTCTCGGGGGGTGCGGACCCCCCAACATCCCCCTCAGCTCGGACGTTCCAAACCGTGAGGAGCTGCCGAGCACCCCCGCTGCTGCCGGCGAGCCGGGGGTGTGAGGCGGTGCCCGCAG
>VZTJ01005468.1:44449-77176 GCA_013397795.1 Orthonyx spaldingii
CGGACGGTCGCCCGCGTCTCGCTGCTCGGGCCATGGTCGCGGGGCCGCCCCCCGGCCCGCTGCCCCCCGCCGCGGGGCCGCCCCGCCGCTGAGCGCCGCCGCCCGCCCCGGGGAAAGAGCCGGCGCTGCCCGGGCCATCTCCATCACCCGCTTTCCCGGGCGGCGGGGGCCCCGCACCGCCGCTTCACCCCGCGGTGCCCGCGCCGGGGCCCCCACTGCCCGCAGCGGGCGGCGGGGAGGGCGAGGATGTCGGGCAGCACGGCGAGGAAGGTGCAGCCCTTCACCATCAGCACCAGGCTCTCGCTGCCCAAGTGTGCCGCGGACTTCCCCGGAGACGCCTGCCCCGGCATCGCGCTGGCCTCCGCGCTGGACAGCCACCGCGGCCTCCGCCGCAGCATCAACGAGCGCATCTCCCTCTACCTGGCCCACGCCCGGGCCGGCCCCGCCGCCCCCGCGGGGCAGCCCCGCAGCCCCAGCCCCGCTGAGGACGGGGGCACCGACGAGGACCGGCTGAACCGCAGCTCCCTAGCCCGCTCTATTAAGAAGATCACGCTGTCCAATTGGTACGGGGACGCTGGCACGGGGGAGACAGGGGGGCCCGGGGACCCTGCCCGCGCCGGCGGCGAGAGGAACCACAACAACAACAACAGCAGGACAGGGAAAGCTCAGTTCAAGGTAAGCCATCCCAGTATCCTGTGCCCTGCTCTCTCCTCGTCTTCCCTGCAGTTCCCCGTTCCTCGCTGCCAAGGGATGGGTAGGTCCTGGGGAGGCTGCACCCGTCCCTGTTGCCTTGTCCCCAGCAGCACTCGCTGCAGGGCTCCCGGGGTGGTTGTTTTCCCTCCCATGTGCTCCCCCACAGCACTTCTCTGTACCATCAGGCTGGAGGGCAGGAAGTCTTCGCGGGTGAGCGCAGATGAGCTTGCCCCGGGGCTAAGATGAGCCAGAAAAGCCCTGCCCCAGAGCCTGGCTATGGAGGGCTCAGCTTTCGGGATGCCTGGGATGATGCAGTTGTGTGCGGGAAGCTGGGAACTCACTCTCTCGTTTACCAGAGGGGAAACGGAGGCTGGGAGAAGGGAAGTGACTCATGAAGGGCCACACAGCCAGGCGAAGCTGGGACAAGGCTAGGAGCAGGACCCAGGGCTCTCGGCACCCCGCCCTCCAAGTCTCAGCGCTAGCAGGCGCAGAGGTACGAATTCAACAGTGCCAGAGCCCGGGAGAGCCCCTGTGTGGGCGGGATGGGGCGAAAGGCACCTCGGAGACGTCGCAGTTTCTGGCAAGAGCAGGCAGGAACTCCTTGGGGTTTAACCCTGACCTGCAAAAGCTGGTTTCCCGGCAGGATAGCGCTAGGGAGAGCCGCGCAGCCCACTGCCAAAACCCTCATCTTCATTGCCAATAAAGGCCAGGCACAGCCTCTCCAGAGGTGCCGCTTGCTCCGGCACGCAGGCAGCTCCTCGCTGGGCGGCCGGAGTTTGCGCAGCCCGGAGGGGCATCGGCATGAGGGCTCCCCTCTCTCATATAAGGTAGGGACACGTGCTGGGCACGGTGGTGTGGGACTCTGGGGAGGCTGCCAGCATCGGCCCCTCCTCCCTGTCCAGCATGAGCGTGTGGAGCTGACAGAGGTGTGCAGGCTGCACATGGAGCTTCGGGAGGGAAAGAGGGAGCTGGGGGACAGGGGAAAACATGTGGGATGGCAGCTGGAGGAGAGGAGGGACACCGTTGCCCACACAGAGCACGGCAGTGCTTTCCCAAGTGTGCCCCGCAGCCCTTGGATTTGCCCTTCACTCCTGCCCCGCAGGAATGAGGGGCTCCTCCGGGATGAGCACAGTGCTGCCTAGGAGGGTCTGGCCCCGCTCTTCTTGTTCGTGGGAAGTCACTGGCGCCTGTTCTATGGGAATGCAGCAAGCATATGTGTCGTGTTAATTTTGCTTCTGGAGGGGGAAAGAAGTGTTTGCTGAGGCTGCTGCACTCACTTCACGTGTGGCTTCGCTCATGTCATGAAGCGTGGGGGCCTGCTAGGAAGCGTTCAGCACAGCACCTCGTGGATGCCGAGGCAGGCACAGCTCCTTCTCCCAGACTTCGGCTGCTCAGAGAGTTTGTTGTTTTACTGGATCGAGGACCCAGTTCCAGCTGGAGGGACCGAGGAGGGGGGGCAGTCCCGGTGGAGCAGCTCTGCGGGAAGGATGAAGTCATCGTTGTGCTGGCAGCCCTGTTTTCCTGCGGCTGACGGATCGTGAGACAGGGACTTTAAATAAAGCTCCCGTGTCACCTGCAAGCTTGTCTCCCACGCCTGAGCCCTGGGGGCCGGCGTGAGACATTACTGCATAGAACTTTTTAGGGCCTTATGCCCCACCAGCACTTCACAGTTAGCTCCCTATCATTCCCTAAATATGCATCCAAACCTCTCAGCTGTGCGATCAGAGAAGGGAGTGCCTTCCCCTTCTGATACCATCCTGCTGAGTTCTCACTGTGCCTTCTGGGCTATGATTCAGCCTTGTACCCTGCCTGTTCTTCCTACTTGGGATGGGACGCTGTGGCATGTGGCAGTGGTCTGTCCTCTGCAGGCATCTGCCAGGCTTTGCAGGCCCCTGGAAGGGTCCAGTGGTGCTGTTCTCCAAGGGGTTATAGGGCTGTTGGGCTGTTTGTGGGGCTCTGGACCTTTTTGGTGGCAGCAGCTCTAGTGCTGGGGGCGGCTATTTGTGTTGGGACTCTTCTGCAGTCCTGCAGAGGTGGTGGGAAGCCATGTTCTGTGCAGGGAGGGAGTTCTGGTTTGCCTAGGTTTGTTTCCCCTGGGCAGTATCCTCAGTTTGGAGCGGCCTGAGCAGCGGTAGGCTGGCTCTGGCTGATCCAGCACCCTGTTTGCAGCAGTCTCAGAGGAGGGGGTGTCAGGGCAGTACACATTGTCCTGTTGCCCTGTGCATGCTTGGATGGCTGTTGCAGAGAGAGCAAGGTGGCCCGAGGAAGGGAGTGGAAGGAGGTCCCTAAATTAGCCTGTTATATCCAACAGTCCAAGAAAAGATCCATCTGTAGAGAATGAGGCTTAATGCCCTTGGGCATGATCCAAACAATCCCACGCACCTCTCCTCCTGGGGCTGTGCTACATCAAGGATAAGGTAATGTGGAGTTCATCCTGGACATCCTCCCTGTGCCTGGCTGCAGTTCCTGGACTTCCTTTCTCCTGCCTCTCCTGCTTCCACCCTCACCCCTGTCCTTTGGAAGCCCTTCCCTGCAAGCCAGCTGCCCCCTTAACTCGTCTCCCAGCTAGGCTGAGATCAGGGATCAGCAGCTGAGACGATTCAGGTTCATGGTGTTGGAGTTAATGTCATCCTATGCCCTCATGCCTCTGACTTGCTGTCCTGGAAGAGGGCAGGGGAGTCTCACTCTGAACATCCTTAGATGAACAGGGACCAGCAGTGATCACTAAATGGGTTTCTGCTGGCTTTGGAGTCAATTCAAGGAGAGAAAAGCGTGTGGGGGATACTGGGAGCTAAAATGGAGAAGGCACTGAGCAAACCAGGCTTAAGAGCTCTTGCCACTTGCTGAACACGTGGTGGGAGCTGTGGGTGCTGTTCGGAGAAGCTGGCCTAGATGCGTAAGGAGGGATGGGCAAGAGCCCAGCCAAGCAGTGTCTGGGTACTGCCAGCAGCCGCCTCTGGCCCAGGGCAGGGGGAGGTGGGTGAATGCTCCTGTGTCTCCTCAGCTGCTGGGACAGTTGAGCACTACCAGGCTCACAGCTGTGCCTTCCTGCCTCTAGGTCTTTCTCAGGAAGGATGTGGATGCGGAGGACAAGCAGCAGGAGCCTGGGAGTGTTCAGGCCAGTGTTTTCTGCGCTCCGGTGGACAGATGTTCTCCCTTCTATGCGGTATGTCCCCCTGCCCTCAACATTAGGGGGGCCTGATGTGCAGCTTGGAGCTGAGCAATGAGGCTGCTCACTGGTGGTGTGCCCAGGTGTGGATGGAGCCTTTTCTCTTTCAGTGAGTGTGGGGACAAGCTGGGCATGATGAGGCAAGGGATCAGCCCCCCCAGCACCACCCGGGGGTTTTATTGCTTCCATGGGAGCCAGATTATGGGCTCCTCCAGCCCTGGCTGAGTCAAGAGACTAAAGATCACAGAGTCACAGGAGGGCCTGAGAATCTGTGTTGCTATTTAAAAAAAAAAAGACAGAGGATTTCTGTAGTTCTTGTGGTTAAGTAGAACAGGCACTGGAAAGTGAGTCCCATGCTGTCAGCAGGGCAGCACATGCCAGAGTGCTTAGAGAGCCTGAAACAGTTGCCCAAACCCCACTGCTCCACAGGCTCCTGGAAAAATTGCTCCCTGGTGGGCTCGGGCGCAGCTGGGACCCTGTGGGGCAGCTCACACCCAGACCTCTCAAGGAGGAAAGGCTGTCCTGGACTGGCCCCAGGAGCAATTTGTCTGCTGAGAGGAGACAGCAAGCCCTGCACCTTTGGGTTCTTCCTGAAAATGCTCAGTTTCCTGTTTGCCCTTTAGTATGCAGTCAGATCCCCATGCCTGGGCAGAAGGGTGGGAAATAAGTGCCCGGGTGATGGTGCTGTCCCCTGGGCTGCGTGCAGCTGGGCCCAGGGCTGAGTTTGGAGAAGAGCCAGCACTTTCATTGGCTGACCTTTGCTGTCACCTCCGGCAGAGCTGGAACCCTGACAGAGGGTTTCATCAGCATCGACTGCCCACAAGGCCGAGTCCCAAGGGAGTTGCTGCGCTTTCTGCCCCATCCAACCACTCACTGGGGATGAGGGTCTTGGGTGCCACCAAAGGAGTGGTGGGGCTTACCAGGAACCTGCCCCATGGCCCCTCCATTCCATCCCCTGGCAGTGACCCCTGGGTGACACCAAACAGATGCTGCAAATGTGAATGCTCCTCACAGGGATGCACGGCCTCGGGCTGGAGAGGCAGCAAGCACTGCATCCATCTCCAGTGTAGGTGCCAGGACCAGGCCTGGTGGTGGGTGCTATCCTGACAGCTTGGAATGACCCAGGGAGGGACCCACTTGAGGGACAGCCCAGCAACCCCCCACTGGGGTTGCAAAAGCCACCAGTGTGGCCTTGGTAGAGGGAAGTGGCAGCTCAGTGTGCTGGAGGAGAACCCCAAATATGTCAGTGAAGGAGCGGGATCAAGAATAAGGCATGCTGACCTCCTTCCTTTGGGTTTCTGAAATGCTCCTGGGAAGTGATGGGAAGGGCTCCCTGGGGCAGCATGCTGACACTCCCCACACCGCCTCTGCTTCCCCCAGCTGGCAGGATCCCCAGTGTCATCACCCCAGAAAGAGAGCCCTAAGGGCAAGGAGTCTGCTGCAGCACCAAGATGCAGTGGGCGAAGTGGCATGGGAGCAGCCCCTCTCCTTGACCTGAGTCCTCTGATAGCCCTGTTCAACCGGGAGATGCTGCAGGTAAGGCCAGCTGGGGCAGTCGCCCAAGGGGCTGCAGAGGAAGTGGGATGGAGGGCCACCAGCAGCCTTTCATGTGAGCTGTGGGGCGGGGTGCAGAGCAGGGAGGGTTGAACTCCCAGCCTGAGCGAAGCCATGGTTGTGGCATGAGATCATGTTTGGCTGCCTCTCCCTGGCTGTCAGCCCCAGGGAGAGGGGGTCAACCCACACCAGGGCCCTGCTTCCTCTCTGTGTGCGCATGCTCCTCCCGTCCCCCATTCTCCTCCTCCTCTCAGACCCTGTCCTTCCCCAACAGCATGGGAACCAGCATGGTGGGAGGGCTGCTTCCATGCCATGGTGGGAAGAACGCATGGATGTTTGCACTGGGGAGCAGGGTGCAGCAAGGAGAGGTGCTTTGTGCAGGGGATGTTCTGTGCAGACTGGCCTGCTTGGGCCAGCTCAGCTTCTCCTGCTGAGCTGAGGCAGGTGCTAGAAAGAAGTGAAGTGCTGCACACCTTCACACCCCCATTGCCACAGATGCTGTCCTGAGTGCCTCTGCTGGCCTATTGATTGGCAGAGCAAATGGGTTGTCAGCTGAAAGGGTGCACTCCAGTTCCTATCATAACTTCGGGAAGGTTTGAGCTTGGGTCCCCAAAGCCGCGTCCTTGAGGCTCTGGTGGAGGCCCCAGCCATGTGGCTCTTTGTATGTTGCAGGCAGAGGGCTGGGTGCGAGGCAAGCTGCGGGACCTGAAGGACGGCTGTGACCTCCAGGACTGGGAGGAGGTGGCTCAGACCTTGCAGCGGGACATGAAGGATTTTGAGAACACACTGATAAAGCTCAATCAGGTGAGGCCAGGCGTGGTGTGGCGTGGCTCCCATTACCCACAGCACCTGCGTCCCTGGCTCCTTTGCAGCAGAGGGTCCCTGGGAACCCCTGACACTGAGTGGGTCTCTTGGCTCCACAGATGGGTGAGCAGCTGATGTGGAGGGCAAGCCCCAGTGCTGAGGCCGTGCGGAGGCAGCTGCTGGCCCTGCAGGACCAGTGGCAGCTCCTGAAGCAGACGGCTGCCAGCCAGAACAAAGCCCTGGGGGGCCTGCGAAGTCTGCAGGACTTTAACAGGAAAGCTGAGCGGCTGGAGGAGTGGATCAAGCACAAGGTTTGGAGGGTGGGAAGCATAGTCTGGGGAAGGGGACAGCCTGGCTGTCTCCCCACCTTCTCACACCCTTGCCTGGCCCAGGAGGGGAAGCCCTCTCTGGCAGCCCTCCTGCAGGAAAGCCCGGACAAGATCCAGCTCACCCGCCGCATCCTTGACTTGAAGCAGGTGAGAGGCTGCTAGGGGGCTGCCAGCATGTCAGGGACCCCAAACACCTTGAGACTGGGGCATGGCACCGGTCCCTGAGGAGGCATGCTGATGTGTTTCCTCTCTGCTCGGGCCAGGAAGAGCAGCAGTTCCAGAATCTGCACAAGGAGCTGAACAGCCTGGCCCAGAAGCTGGAGAAACAAGGCAAAAGTGAGAGTAGAAACATCTCAGCCAGGCGCAAGCACCTCAACAAAATGTGAGTGGAGGACACATGGGCTGAGCAGGGCTGAGCCGGGCACCAGAAGCTGACTGACTGGGAGGCAGGACCCCCCAGACTTCCTGGCCTAGCTCTGCACAGCTCCCCAGACCGGCACAGACTGCCATTCACCTTTCCCCTTCCACCTGCTCAGGTGGCTGCGGCTGCAGGGGACCCTGAAGGAGCACCACGAGGCTCTGCAGCTGGCCCTGGAGGTGGCCTCCTTCCTCCAGCAAGCAGATATCCTGCTCGGGGCCATCCATGCAAAGGTATCTGCACTGGAGCCAGGTTCACGCTGGTATGCGGGGCTGTTGCATGGCCTGAATGACACTTGGTGGGCAGCACCTTGCTCTTGTCCCCTGTGTGAAGGCTCCTGTGGTCCCAGCACTCAGCCTGGGGTTTGGGGAGAGAACCAGGGGATGGGGCAAGGGAGCCAGGTTGGCAAGTGCAGCTTTGCACTGTTTCTTCCTGCTGGAGTTGGGAGCAGGGCCCTGTCCTCCTCCCACTGCTGACCGCAGCCTCTTCTTACAGCAGAGCAGCATCTGCAGTGCAGGGAAGCCAAGGGAGGGCGAGCCGTGCCAGGATCGGGATGTCAGGGACATAGCCAGCCAGGTGATGGTGAGTGCAAGACTCTGCCTTGTCCTCTGAGCCCTGGGGAGCTTCCTGACAGAGGGGAAATGTGTGCCTTCCCAGGTCAGCTCTGCCACCAGCAGGGCCGTGGGCTCTGCGGGCATCCCACAGCTGTGTGGGTGGCTGAGGCTGTGTGTTGGCGGGGGCAGTCTCCCTGAGGGCAGCAGAGGACTGGGATCAGCACTCGCTGCCTCTTCTGCCCCTGCAGGACTGGTAGCGTGTTGTCATCACACACTGGCCATGGTGGTTCATCCCTCATGAACCCATCACTTCCCAGCTGCTCTCTCTTCTCCAGATGCTGGATGTGACCGTGTCCCAGCTCCTAAACCTGCAGCCCAGCCTGGCAGCCCGAGTCACCTCAAAGCATCGAGACGTAAAGGAGAGTTGGGCGCAGCTCCAGCAGGCACTGAGGTAGGGCATAGGTGGGCATGAGCACCAGGGTCCCAACCCTGACCTCCCAGCACTGGAGCCAGAGGCTTGGGAAAGACCAGGGTTAGCCCCCAGCAGGCTGTCTCTGGGACACCAGCTCCACTCAAGGTCTCTCTTCATCCTCTGCTCCCCTGGGCCTCCCTTGCCTTCCTTTCCCAGAGCAGAGAAGGCTCCAGCACAGGCAAGCAGCTCCCCCGGGGGCAAATCTGCAGCTCCAGATGTTGAGCCTCGAGGACCTGATAGCAGTCGTGGGGCTATGGGGAAGGAAGCAGCAGCCAAATGGACAAGAGGACTTGGGAGCATGGTAAGTACTGTCTTCCTCCAGGAGTCTTCAACTCCTCTGCTTTGAGAAGACAAGAGAGCCTATGGGAAAGGGATTCAGGTGTTGGGCAAAGTCCAAGCTGACCACTCCTGGATCTGGTCCCAGCAGTTATGGGAGGTGATAATGCCAGGCCCAGGGCAAAGCAGTGTATGCTGTGTGCTGACCAAGGAAGAATGGGAATCTTTGTGCTGCAGGTACCAAAAGATGTGCTGGAGAAGATGGCAGAATACAAGAAAGGAGAGGAGAGCAGCCCTGGCTCCCCAGCAGTGGGTCAGCCCCCTCATGAAGGGGACAACAAAAGGTACCAGCTTGTGGAGGTGGCTGTGGGAGTGGGACAGAGTCAGAGAGGGCAGGAATGGGGTTCCCCTGTGCAAGGAGGAACCTTGCAGTCCTGACTGTCCCTCTCCTCTCTCTGCTGGAGGAGGAGAGAGGCAGAGGCTGAGTGCGGCATGCGGCAGCTGGAGGCCCAAGTGCAGGATGTCTGCCAGGTGGTGAACGCGGTAATGTCTCCCCAAAAGTCCCCTTTGCTCCCTGCCCATCCAAGGGGAGACAGTGTTGGGGAAGGACTGACCTCCCTGACCCTCTCCTGCTGCTTGTGGGCATGCATGCATGTGCACACACACCTGGTCTGGGCACTGACCTGGCATGTCTCCTGCTCCTCTGCAGACTCTGTCCCCGTACAAGGAGAGTGTGGGTATGGGAATCCCCCCATGTCCAGTGGAGAGCCTGGAGGCAGCACGGATGCAGCAAGAGTCCCTGGCCCCCAGCTCCAGTGCCAGGGCTGTGCTCCTGGTGAGCCTACTTGGATGTGAGGTGGGGGGAGGACACCAGGTGGGGCCCATCCTAACTGCCCTCCCTGCCTCCCCAGGAGGGGCCGGCACCAGGGAGGCCTCCTGGGAGCCCTCAGGTGGAGGCCATGCTGCGGGAACTGGGGGAGCTGTGGGAGGACCTGCAGAGGAAGCACCAGGAGAATGGCGTCGTGCTGCGAGAAATCGATAAGGTACGTGGAGGCAGGGCTGGGGTGGGCACAGGGCGTGCTCCAATTACAGCAGCTTGCTGGGGATCACCAAATGAGGCTGGCACCTGAGGGGCCTGGAGCTGCAACACTGGCACCGATGTCTCCGGCTGGCCTTGCAGCTTGCATGCTTTTCCAGCTGTGCTGCCCATGCTGCCAGTGCCCCAGGTACCCACAGTGGGATGCCAGCACGGCTCCTGCCTCCTCTGGGTGGCTCAGAGCCAGGCTGATGGGTTCCCTGCTCTCCCTGAAGGCGCTGAGGCTGGTGGGGGAGCTGGACCAGGCTGAGCGGTGGCTGCAAGCCGTGGCTGGGTCGCTCTTGGAACCAGCCACCATGAGAAACCCGGCGGAGCTGCGCCAGGACCTGGAAGAGATGAGCCGGCTGGAAAAGCAGCTCCTGCTGTGTGGCCTCAAGCTGCAGGCACTGCGAGAGGAAGCAGCAGGCGAGTCACCCACTGAGCACGAGGGGACAAGGAAGATGCAGAGGAAAGTGGAGGTGGTGGAGGAGAAGTGAGTCCTGGGGAAAGGTGCCTCTTCTCTAGTCCCCAGATTGGGTGGGGAGAAGGATGCTGTCCCTGAGGAGGTGCAGAGGCTGCCAGCACCGACAGACACTTCTCCCCACAGGTTGGCACACGTGCAGGCAGCCCTGCGGCACCGGGCAGCAGATCTGCGGGACTCCCTGGTGCTGTCTGAGTTCCTGCAGGACCTGCAAGAGGAGGAGGAGGCACGGAGCCAGCAGGGATCTGCAGCGGTGAGCAGCATGGCCAGGCCTCCCTTGGGATCACACAGCACCTGGGACTGGACCAAGGCTTGATCTGTGGTTGGCAAGGGGACCCCGTTGGGTGCTCCCCTCCAGCCCAGCTGCCTGGGGTGTCACTCCCCATCTCTCTTACGTCTGGTGTTTCTGCTGGCTTCAGCCAGGGAGCGGGCGTTGCGGCTCGCAGGGATCTTTTCCCCTGCTCTCAGCCCAGGCTGAGCAGTCTCCATGCAGTGAGGACATGAGCCAGCCCTTGGGAGAGCTGCAGGAGGCCGTCGAGATGCTGAATGCCGCAGCGAAGGAGCGGGAGCGGGTCATGGAGGTGGCAGCAAAGATGGAGAGCCTGGAGCGTCTGGTAGGGAATGGAGGCAGGGGGCCTGGGGCTGCAACCAGGTGGTTCATCTGCAGCTGGACATGCCGGCTGACTGGGACAGGGCATGCACCTCAGCTGCTCCCAGTGGGACACAAGGGCATTGGGATTCATGGGGACCACTCTGTGTGAGGCTGGTATCCTTGTCTCTCCTGTGGCTGGCACCTGCCCTTTTGCAGGTGCATGGCAGTGTGTGCCCAGGCTGGGGTGAGCTGGGGCTGTGTGGCAGATGGTAGCACAGGGGGTTCCACCCCATGGTTAATCTCCGTCTGTGTCCCCTCCTGCCCATCCAGGTGGCAGAGGTATCCCCACAGCTGGAGGCCCTTCAGTGCAGAGCCAAGGCGCTGTCTCGAGACATTGCCCTGGTAGAGAACAGCTTCACCACAGTAAAGAGTGAGAAGGACCTCCAAGGGCTGCAGGGCTTGCTGAGCTGCCAGCAGGAGATGGAGGTGAGTCAGGGGAGCGCTGGCAGGGAGGTGTCCCAGCTGGCTGGGCTGTCCCAGTGAGGCACTGGCCCCCCTCCGGGGGCCCAGGTGTTGTAAGTCTTGGCACACTGTGGCAGGCCAAGCTGGAATTTTCCAGAGGAGCTGAGACCTGCCTGCTCTGCTCCACTCTGATAGCATTGGGACAGAGCTTGCATCAACTCCCATGTGGCAATGCACGGCTGCCAGCACCTCACTCAACTTTCCACTGGTGGGGAAGCAAGTCATGCACACAGGGCAGGGAAGCCAGGCAGTTCTGTGCTCCCCACTGAGGCTAGCTCTGCCCACTCCCTGCAGCCCCCTCTGTCCCCTCATCCCAGAATGCAGGGGAGTCCAGCCTGGGTTCAGAGGGGTTGGATGCATCTCGAAGCTTTCCTGCCTTGTGATCTTTAGCAGAAAGTGTCACAGACCCTGCAAGGGCAGCTGGAGGAGCTGGAGAGGGCGGCTGCCCGCTTGCAAGAGCTGTGCCCCACTCGGCAGTGCCCCATCAGCCGGGAGCTGCAGGAGACTCTGGGGGCCTGGGCAGGGCTGCAAGAGCTGCTGCGGGAGACCCAGCTCCGCGTGCAGCAGGCCAGCCAGCTGCGGCACTTCTTCAAGGATTATTTAGCCATGATGTAAGTGGCAGTAAGCTGCTGGGGTTGCTTCTGTGGTGGTTGAGCTGGTGAGAGCTGATGTGGTTCTGAGCTGGTGAGAGCATGGCATTGGCAAGTATGTGGGCAGTGCTGGAGCTGCAGCCAGGCGTGACCACAGGGAGCTTGGAATGCAGGCTGTCTGCTGTGAGGCAGACCCGCAGCATCTTGCCCTGCCCCAACAGCCTTGCCAGAACCCTACCGAGCTGCTTCCAGCTATCCCTGAGCATGGGAATGGCTTCCCTGGGGCCTACAGGGCTGAAGAAGGGTTGGGTCGTTCCTCAACCTGTCTTTCACATGCTCACAGCTCCTGGACGGAGGACACACGGGCTCAGATCTTCTCTGAAAGCCCAAGCAGCTCCAGTCTCCCGGAGACTTCATGTGAGGAACTGGAGAGGAGAATCGAAGAGAAACTCAAGGAGTTTGAGGCACTAGCAGCAGCGGGGCAGCAGCTGGTGTCCGAGGAGCACTACCTGAGTGCAACAGTAAGGACAGGGGAAATAGGGTCGGGGGGAAATTCTCAGCACTCCCTGAAGTCCTCTGGAGACAGACCATGAAAGAAAGAGCAAGGTGTGGGTGCAGAGCCCCAGTAAGTGGGATGGGGACAGCTATGCATCCCTGAGGCTGCTCAGGGCAGGAAGAGTTTCATCCAGCAGTGGATCTTGAGGTCTGAGCTGATGTGGCTGTGAATGTATCCCACTCCCAAAAGCCTCCTAACTGCTCTGTAGTGAGATATCCTGGTAGGGCCAGTGTCCCTGGGCCAGAGGTCCTTGCAGGCTGCCCAGCATCTCTCCTCCCCTCAGATAAAGGAGCGTTTGGAAGAGCTGCAGAGCATGCTGGGCTGGGTGCTGGTGCGCTGGCGAGCACAGAGGCATCAGCAGGATCCGGGGAGCAGACAGGAGGACAGGAGGCACCCGGAGGGCCCCTCAAGCATGTCCCCCACTGGTCAAGTAAGTACCCAGCCATGTTGAGACTGCTGTGGAGAATGACCAGCCTTGAGGCTGAGGGTGGCAGAAGCACTGGATGGAGTGGGTGGTGCAGAAGTAGGGGAGGGATGTGTGCCAATACCTTTGAGAGTCTCTGGGATTTAGGCAGGGCAAGGGGAAGGCTGTCGTGAGAAAATGCCTGGCTCCAGCAGCCCTTCCTTCATGTTCCCTCTCTTGCCTTGCTCCCCAGGAGCAGCATGCCTCGTGTGCTCCACCCCACCTGCAAAGCACCCACAGCCCAGTGAAGTTCATGCCCTGCTCCTTCCTTGAGCCTGTGCAAAGATTAGACCCAAAGCTTCCAGGCAAAACAGCCAGCTCCCCACCGGCATCACCCCTCTCAGATACCCCATCAGGAGTGGAGCAGAGCTGGGGGGAGCCCAGCAGCAAAACACCCCATCATGCAGAACCCCCAAAGGAGGCTGCCACCTGGGACCCTGCTGAGACCTCCACACTGCTGCTGCCACCACGGGGCTCCTGTGGTCTTGGGGGGACAGTCAACCTCATCCTCAGCATCAGCAAGAAGGGCGAGAAGAAGAAGGCACAGCCACTGGCCAGCAGCAAGCGGCCAGGCGAGGAGGCACTGCCGACGGTACGTGGGGATGGCGGGCAGCTTTGGCAGAACCACGGGCGGGTGGCCACACAGCCAGGGCAGCTCTCTGGAGCTGTGCCCCATGCAGACTGGGAGGCCTTGAGGGCTTCGGGCTAATCGCCAAGCTGAGACCCCTCCAGGCCATTCCTAAAGGAGCTGCTGGGAATGTGTCAGTCTCAGGAGAAAGGCCTTTGGCTGTGCTGATGCTGAGTGATGCCTTAGGGCTGAGGCCAGCTTGTGCCACCCACTTTGCCTGCGCTGTCCTGCTGCAGCTCCTTGCCCATTCTGTCCTCAACTCTCTGTGTGTGTCTCTCTCTCCCCTTGCTCAGCTCTCCGCCACTAAACACTCAGGCTGTAAAACCTTTTGGAAGCGTTGCCAGGGGCTTTTAGGAAACACTTGGGGTAGTTTAAAGCGAAAAAGAAAGCCACCTCGCCAGCTGGTGGAAGAGGTAATGCCCTGGGGAAGGCTGCATGCTGGGCAGAGTGGCTGCATGGTGTGAACTTGCCTGCCACCAACCCTCCTGGCCATGCCACTGTGGCCTGTTGGCAGTGGTCCATTGGGAGCAGGAAAACCCTTCTGGTGCTGTGGGGTCCAGAGTGTGGGTGCTGGGACATGTGAGGAGGGGTCTCAGGCAGGGTTTGCTGCAAGTTTGGCCCCCCATTTAAGGAGTTTTGGTGGCCATGGGAGGTATGGCTAGCTGGTGGCCAGTGGGAGAAGCCTCCCTGCTCCATTGCTGGGGGGCAGCAGAAGTTCCTTGTGTACCCAGGTGAAGGGGACAAGGATGATTTGGGCTGTGTGAGGTGCACGTTTTGCGAGGGTGGGGGTCTCACTCCAGGTTGCCTGGCTTGTAACCCTGGGGCTGGGAGTCCGGTAATTTGTTGGGGCTTGCATCTGTTTGTTGCTCCAGAGCCTGTGCAAAGGTCTGTGTGTCAGGAGCCCCAGGGAGAGGGCAGGAGGACAGAGGGGCTGGAGAGCATTGAGGCAGGGTGAGGGGCTGCTGGACTGCCTGGAAGGTTTTGGTAATCATTGCCATCCAGCCAAATGGATACAGGGAGACACTGCTCCAGCTCCTGCAGACTCTTGCAGCTGTGGAAGCCCAGGAGAGGGTCTGTGAGGAAGGGGAGGGGAAGCGTCTGCACTCACTCCCAGCCCTTGCATTCACTGCTTTACTGCCTGGAGCATGCAGGCTGGTAGGGATAGAAAGCAGTGACTGCTGTCTAAGTAGCCACTCAGAAGTGATGGCTTGGAGGTCAGCAGTGCCAGGGAAAAGCTGTATGGCAGAGTCAGCCCCAGCTGTACCACAGCTGGGGGACTCCATCATGGGCAGCTTCCCTTGTCTGCCTCTGCCCTGCCTGCACTGTTGTGGATGCAGCCCACAGGGGACTGAGGTGAAGCCGTGTCGCTCCCAGCACTGCACATGCTGCTGGTGAGCATTTCTGTCTGCCTGCCCCTGCTTCCCAGATGCAGCATGGAGAGGGGGCAGTTGGCACAGGGTGGTGGAAGCTCTGGCGATGGGGATCACCCCTCTCTCCTTCTCTGTTTCCTCAGGTGCAGGTGGAGGCCAGGAAAACTTGCACTGCGAAGCGGCCACCCGCTGTTGTCCGCCGCCCTCCAGCATCCAGCTGTGGGATGCCAGCTGTCTCCCACACCCTGCCTAAGGCCGGGGCTGGCTGTCTCTTCAACAGCCTGCAGCGGCGGGAGCAGGCCAGGGCGGAGCAGGCCCGGCTGCTGACTCTCCAGGGCATCATGGGCGACAGCTCCCTGCGCTCCACACCTGAGGAATGCCATGGCCCCAGCAACACGTGGCCTCAGAAGTGTGGTCGGAGGAAGGGGGGGCCAGGAGCAGCTGCTGCTGGACCCCAACTTGGAGAGCTGCTCCTCTATGTCAGGAACCCACTGGTGCAGGACATTGATGCCGAGTGTGGGGCGGACCCCCAGACGCCCAGCCTCCCTAACCCAAAAATCACATGCCCCCGTCTTTCCCTGGGCTCTGTGCTCAGCCTGGAGCTGCCACGGGATGCAGTGGTCCTGGGGTGCCACCAAGGAGCTGTGGCATGGCAGCAGGAGGCAGAGGGGCAGCAGCAGGGGCAGGATCGAGGGGTGAGACCATGGAAGCCCACAGGCACACATGGAGTTGGATGGCAGGAAGATGGGCACAGTCCCCAGGGGCCCAGCAAGAGGCTGGGGACAGCCCCCAAGAGTGAGCAAGGGACGTGGTTAGAAAAGGTGAGCTTCAACCCCAGCTACAGCCAGCAAAGGGCACACTGTGCTGGGGAGGAGCACTGGAACCCGCAGCGCCCCAACAGCTCCAGCAAAGACCTTCTGGACTCAAGGCCAAGCCGGCCGGCCCGTATCGGTATGGGGGATGAGCTGGCCACCCGCTTTGGCCAGGATGACAGCCCCGGTGCCACTGGCAGAGGCAGGCACCACAAAGCCGCTTGGTTAGAGCTTGGATCATCCCCTGCCAGCATTCCAGGCAGGGCTGGAGCCATCCCCGGCCCTCCCTGCGCACAGCAGCCAGCCAGCAGCAGCCAGCCCAGAGGGTCCCCAGCTTCCCCTGCCGCCCCCAACCAGCTCTCTGTCTTTGAGTGGGCACTGGGGTCTCCACAGCCCCAGAGTCCTGCACTGGGCACTAAGGAGGTTTGCCACCCTGCCCACAGGCAGTTTGAGGAAGAGGAGGAGGAGCTGCAGGCCATCTGGGATGGGGCACACGAGCGACGGGCACAGAGCCCACCAGGAGGCAGCTGTGCCAGCCACTGGACGGGCAGCAGGGCAGGCAGCTTGCCCAGCCCCAGCACCACTGCTGGTGGGCCCCTCATCCTCTCATCAGCCAACAACGTGCTAGTGGCCAAATTCACCCTTCCCACCACTGCCCAGCTGCTCCACAGCCCATCAGGAGAGAAGAGCCCCAGGGTGGTGCACAGTGGCAGTGGCAGCCCCGACAGGCTCAGAGTTTCCCCCCACGTGGAGGAGCTGGTGTCTGCAGCCCCCTTGGATGCCTCCAGCACCTGGGATCAGCGGAGGCATAGGCAAGAGGAGAGAGAGAGCAGCAAGGTGAGATCCACAGGCCAGGGACTCTCCCTCAGGGTCAGGTAGGGGGCTGGGGAACACCCAAGACAGCAGCTGGGTTACCCACTCCAGCAAACAATAACCTGTGTTTGGGAACTCCCTGACTCCAGTGGCCCCTTTTCTTCAGCTGGTGGGGAAGGGCTAGGTGTGGTATTCGGGATCCCTACTGCACACACACACACCCCCACCAGCCCATAGCCTTAGCAAGGCAGCACTTCACCCCTAAAGCTGAGACGCAACCCAGCCCCTGCCCAGGTGAGGGAGTTGTTCCTCACTCTCATCCCACTCCTGCTTTGGCATCACTCACCAGGGATGGGTCAGATAGACCCCATGAGCATGGAGGCTGAGCTGGCACCACCAGCCCCAGAAAAGTTCTTGCTCACCCTCTGTGCCCTTGCAGGTCCTTCCTGGTAAAATGGAGTTTCAGATGATGGAGGGCACGCTGGAAAGGAAGCACGTATTGCAGGCAGGAGGGAGGAAGGTATATACATGGCTGTGGGGCTCCTTTGGGACAGGAGTGCTGGGACATGGTGGGGGATGGAGGGAAGCCAGGGATGTTCTGGAACTACCACGGCAGTGCTGCTGGCCATTCTGGAAGGGCAGAGCCTCAGAGGGGCTGGGTTGCATTTTGAGCAGCATAAGACCATCTGTCTTCTTCCAAACCTGTTGGCATGACAGCTGTCCCCTGCTTGTGTCCCACAGGCCAGCTGCCGGGCCTGGGGCCTCTTCCACACCGTGCTGATGAGGCAGACGCTGTGCTTCTACCAGGACCGCAGGGACAGCCTCAAGGTGCGGTGGGGGAGACTGGGGTGGCATGGGAGGGGGCTGGCAGCAGGGTGATGGCTCTGGGCCCCATGGCCAGGAAAGGCAGAGCCATCGAACCCCACTGTTGCTTTTGCTTTCCCTTATGCTGCAGAGCTCCGTGGTGGCCCTTCCCCTGAACCTCTCCGGGGCGGTCTGCACCCCAGATGCCGAGTACACCAAGAAGACCAACTGCTTCAGGCTTCAGTGAGTCCCCAAGGCAGGGCAGTAGCCACAGCCCTCCCCAATGTGTGCCTGCTGGGGCACTCCCAGGCAGGACCAGCCCAGTCTAGTGCTTAGATGAGGATTTTCTTCCTTCTTTCTCACCTGCTTCTTTTCCAGTCAGGTAGGGGCTGTGGTATCTGCACCCCACATCACTGCTGACCTGTTCTTCCCCTCTCCCTGCAGGCTGCAGGATGGTTCTGAATACCTCCTTAGGGCCCCCACCCAGCCCCTCATGAACGAATGGGTCTCAAAGCTACAGCAGAACTCAGGTGAGCAGCCCTTGCTGGCAGAGCAGGGGCCCAGCTCTGTGTGGTTACCATGTTTGTTCAGCCCCTGCTGAGCCCTTTGATACATGGGGAGGTCACAAGAAAAGCAGCACAACATTGCCCTCTGATTTATGCATCCTCGTAGTTTGCCTTGGGAACAGCAGTTCTCTGCCAGGCAGGATTTGGAGGCTTTGTTTTCACATCACATACACAGCTATAAATCAGGAATAGCACAACTGACGTCAGTGGTGCTTCAGCAGCAAAAAGCCTGTGTCAGGAAAATTATAATTGTGCCTTGGTCTTCCTCCATATCCTCTGGGCCTGGAAATGCCTTGCTTGCCCTTGAGGCAAGGAGACCTGTAATACTGAGGTCTTCCTGCTGCTGTACCCACACCTGAGGAGTTCAAGCCCTGCTATGAAATCCTAGGCTGGTTGTCAGGACCAAGAGCAGGCACTACAGCAGGAGGCTGGAGGAGCCAGCCATGCAGCATGGGCACTCGGACGAGGGACTGGCTCCATGCAACAGTCCTGTGCACTGCCAGCATCCAGCAGGATGTTTGCTGTGCCCCTAGGTTTCCCTGAAGTGGATTACTTCCAGGCAGCAGCACAGCGTGTTGAGGGCACTGGTGGTACTGGCAGGTGAGTAGCCAGCAGCTGGCCAGCTGGGTCTTGTAATGACTCTCTCCCACATTTGCCAGTGTGTGCTGCTCCAGCAGGACATTGGTGGGCCAGTCTGGTTTGCTAAATCTCTGCTACTTTCAGTTTCAGCAAGGTCTCCAGCCCTGGGAGCTCCCACCTCCAGGGACATCATCAGGTCACGACCACCAAGAGCCAGGAAATTGTAGTGTTACCCTGCACAAGCACACTACTGCAGCAGCCTCTGGGCAGCCAGGGTGGCCCAGTCGATGGGACTGTGGCAGCAGCAGGTGACTTTCCTGTCTGGTTGGGTTGCCACTGTCCCCTAGCTTCTCTTCCCAGCCCAGAGAGGTACATGGGAGACAACTGGGGGAGGCTGAAGGCTGTCGGTCAGTTTTGAACTTGTTGGTATCTGTGCTAGGAGTCCCAGGGCTTGGAGCTCGGGGAAAGCAGCATTTACTTCACTTCCTGGGATACTGAGATAGTCATACATTTCCTTCCTCTCTTTGGGGCTGACACAGGGGTGTCCTGTGATGGTCTTGCCTTGTGACATGTCTCCATTGTGCTTCAGAGAATGCTCAGGAGACTGGGCACAAAGAGCAGCAGTGGTCACCCAGGGCATCCCCCGGGCTGTGGGACAACATCTGTCCAGAAGATGACTATGGGCTGGTGGCCAACAAGAGGAGGTCCTACTCCTTCACCTCAGGTACAGTCCTGATTTTGCTGTCACCGCCAGGAGGTGGCACCACTGCCTCTGTCCCTACAGACAGCCAAGGACAGACGCGATGCTGCTCCAGCACGCACCTGGTCCTACATACCTATGTCCTTGGCTGCAGCCCCCACTTGGGGAGGGCTCTAGAGGGCTGCCAGTGCCTGCTGGCACCCTGCCCCTTCCACTGACTGCTCCTTCTTGCAGCCACCTACCAGAAGATCACCCCGCTGGCAGTCCCTAAGGAGCCGCTGGAGGCTGGGAGCAGCTACTCCGTCACCCTGTACATTGGGGAGCAGGTGTCGGCCGTGCCCCGGGCACGCTGTCACTCCTTTGTGGCCCGAACAGGGAGCCCTCGGGACACACTAGGGGAGAAGACCACCAGCCCGCCTCGCACCAAGAACAAGTCTGTCTTCAAGAAGTTCTTCGGGAAGAAAGAGTGAGCCCCAGACAAAGGGGGGAAATGTCCTAACCTGCCTCTTATCCTCCTCTTGGGCTATTCTGGCATGGTCTCTACTCCCAGCACCAGTTCACGGCTCGCTGCCTCCCCAGGGGCAAGAGGCTGTGCCAAGTGGCTCTGCTTCAGCCAGCCCCGAGGCTGCCCTGTGCCCCAGCCACTGCAGCCCCCAGTCTCAGCCTGGCGCTGAGCACCCCTCCTGCCCGGTGCTCTCCCTAGGTGCTGCTGGCTCCCCAAGCATCCTGATGACACACAGCACAAGCAGAGGGGGTGGATGATGGGTTTTATTAAAAAGTAAATAGACACAGTCTGGGAGCTTTTTTGTCCAGCAGCACCCGTCAGCACAGGAAGAACGGAGCTCTCCGCAAGGTGGTCCTTGCTAAGGAGTCAGGGGAGCTTCAGATGAGGAGGGCCCTGCAGTGAGGTTCAGTCCTGCTTGGGGGGAAGCCTGAGCCGTTTGGTGCTTCTCACAAGGATGCTTTGTCCCGTGCTTCCTCTCTGCCTGCACTCAGCCCAGCTAATCCCACAGGCTCCCTGGGCCCCTTTTCCCTGCCTCAGGAGCTCAGCAGGGAAGTCGCTACCTACAGAGTAAATACTCCTGCCTGCACAGCCCTGCCAGGGCTGCCCAGCAGGTGAATGCTGCATGGCATGTACGGGGCCAGGGGTGTGTCGCTAGACCCCCATTCCTGCACCCCAGATATTTTTGCAGTAACTTCACCGGATCATGGCAGCTTCAACTGCCCGAATTGCCACCTGTACTGGATAGAGGAAAAAGCAGTGGGTCCAACCTGCCCTGAGCCTGTACCAGCCCTAGAGGGAGAAGGGGAAGTTTCCAGGGACGTGGGTAGCAGGGCCTCTCTCTGTCGGACTGCGAGGCTCAGCTGTGCACACCACTCGCCTCCTCAAACACATTGTGGGGCTTAAAATAGAAGTGCTGGCTGCAGCCCAGCTCTGCAGTAAGAGCTGGGAGAGCAGAAATGTTCCTGCCACCCCATCTGCCTCCTGCAGTGCTCCTGGGGCTGGGGACAGGCAGTAAGGTGGAGGTGGGCACACCAGGGTCACCAGCAGAGGGACTTTCTCCACGTTCCCAGCAAGGGGTGGAGGAAATGCCAGTGCGAGGTGCTGCTGTGTGGGCAGTGGTGTACTCTCTGAGGTTCCCCTGTGTCTCACCACCCTCCACTTGGCTCCATCACTCTTGGCTCTGACACCTGTTTTCCTCCACCACCAAAGCTCAGCTGCCTGCACTTCCTTAATGGGAAGAGACGAGCAGGATGGTAGGGCTGGGAGGGGAGATGCCCTGGGTAGGGGCCAAGCCTCTCCAGGCCAGTGAGGAGGCCAAGGCACAGCATTCCAGCTCCAGCTGCACATACCAGGAGAGCAGCTGGTGGGCTGGTGCCAGTTCATTCCCGAGCAGCTGCGAGGCCCGGCAGAGGGGCAGTGGGTGCAGGGTGCTTTACTCTAAGGGGCCCCCTTCACTGGCCCCAAGGGTCGATGCTGACCCATGGCGGAGTGGGAGCTCAGCAAGACTGCCACCATGGCCCAAGTCCAGCACAGCAGCACAGGGTGACTTGTGCCACTAGAGACATGACCCCGTCCCTGGGAAAATGCTGGCACCTGCAGCACCGCTTTCAGGGCCCCCCTTGTATGGGCTTCATTGTCCCCCCGAGGCGGCTGCCCACCCACAGCCTCCCCTCTCTCCTCCCCTGTGCTGGCGCTTGGCCCCGCGGCAGCCTGCTGACGAATCCCGGCTGTAGCTCCTATGGCAGAAGCCAATTCCACCCCCCCCCACTAATCTGCCCGTGCATGCAGCCTCCACCTGCTGAGCCAGCGGAAGCCGTGCTCAGCCAGCCCCAGGGCTCTGAAACCCACTCCGGCTGCAGAGCCTGTAGGGTGACAAAGACTTTGCACCCTGGTCCTGCTGCCGTGGGAAATCCCAACCCTGCTTGGAGCCAGGCAGTGACGAGTCTGCAGGTAGCATCATCTGGCACCAGGAGAGCTGAGATATCAAGGTAAGGGTAGGGTATAGGTAGAGAGGGGACCAGAGTAAAGCATTGTCCCCGCTGTACCTTGCTCTGCCGGGTACCAAGGAGAGGGTCTGCTTCCAACCTCCTCCGCTGAGCCAAGGTCTTGTCCCCCATTTCGGCTCCTCGGCAGTCCTGCTGCAAGGTCACCCTGCCGCCGGGAGCCTGTGCTGAGCTCTGGAGCCATTACACACTGAGGGACCTCAACCAGGGTCCGGAGCTCTCTGGTCCCATAGCTGCAAGGAGGGCTCGGAGCCTGACCCCGGCGCAGGGGGGACTGAAGGGGGAAGCAGCAGTGGAGGGGCTGGCAGCTGGCACCCTGCCCTCTTCGCCTAGGCAAAAGGACAGCACGGCTATGCCTCCCTCCCGGGGCAGCAGGGCCAGCCGCCTGTTCTAGGAAGAGGGGAGACACCGGGGAAAAGTCAGAGCACCGGACATTCCCGTGCCGGAGCTGCGGTAGCGGTGCGACGCCAGCAGCATCCCGCTGGCAGGTGCGGCCGATGCAGCCGGGGGGACCCAGTCGGAGCGGGGTGCGAGCGGTGGGGGCAGCGGGCTGCGGTGCCGGCGGCCCCGGCCCGAGGGCTGTCCCAGCGCACCCTTGGCGCGGCGGGCAGCGCTAGGACCCGGCGGGCCGGCAGTGCTGGCACCGGGAGCTGCGGGACCGGACCGTGCCCTGCAGGCGGCGGCGCCGCGGGAAGGAGTCGGCAGCCCCCGGGGAAACGTGTAAGCGACGCGGCGGTGTCCCGGCTGCCTCGGGGGCGGGAGGGTGCAGGGGCGGAGCGGGGCCCCCGGCAGCGCTCGGGGAAGCCCTGGCAGCCGTCCCGCGGCCGTGCGGGGCGGCCGGGGCTGCGGGGGTGTCCGGCCGGGGCTCCCACCCGGCACGCTCGGCCCCGCTCCTGCCAGTGCTGTGTGCTGCTGCCTTCCCTTCCTTCCCCTCCCTCTACAGGACCCCCGTGAGGCCGGTCAGGGAGCCTGTCCCGGGAACACCGCACCACGGGCAAGAAGCGCCTCCCCTTTCGCCATCCCCCGACACAGACAGCTGGGGACGGTGTTGGGTTACCCTGCCCGGGGGGATGTCACCCGACCACTGGCACGGCCACCGCTTACCGGCCCCGTCACCTTCCTGTGTCAGTCCCAGCCTTCTCTGAGTGCTGGCTCCCTCGCTGCCCCGCCAGTCACATGTTCCTGCGTGGCCCCGGGGGTGCCTCCACCACAGGGAACACCTCCAGGGAGCCCTCCACGTTCTTGGGGTTCCTGGGGTCGTGCCACCGCTCACCTCCCTGCCCGAGCTTCTGCTACAGTCCCATTCGCCTCTTGCAGGCCCTTTGTCCCAGTAGCTGGGCATTATCCCATGACCCTTTCTATTTGTAGGCTGACCGCTGGGAGCTTGCCCTCCCTCCTTGCACCATTCCCCATGCAGGTCCGTTCTCCCCAGGCACCATTCCCTGGCTGCCCTCGGTGTGATTTGGCCCAGCACAGAGGTCCTGGCTGCATTCTGAGTCCAAGGCATGGCCCAAGGCTTGTTAGCAGGAGCCTGACCTCGCGTGCAGGCGGAAGAGAGGTGAAGGTACAGGCAGAGCAGGGTTCGTAGCTTGGCCCTTGAAATCCATGACCCAGATCAGTGGTGCCTCTCAAGGTCACGGCACTGCTCTGCTGCCCCAGTAAATGTCTTAATGCAAGAGGTGAGAAAACAGGGTCCCCACTGCTGCTTTTTGTCCTTTATCCAGTGCCCTGGTGCTGTCCTGGGGAGGGAACGGGTGCTGGAGGGGGTTAAATAGATCAGAAAATGTAGGGAGCGAGGTAAGCTGGCACAGTTGGGTGGTAGGAGACAGTGAAACATATCTGTCATGGTCCTCAGGCTTGTGCAGGGAAGGTGGTGGAGGATGTGGAGCACCATCTGCACTGCACCAGCTGTTTTCTGCACGGACATATAAGAAGTCCTGCCATTCCCTGCCAGGAGCGGACAGAGCATCCCTGAAGGCAAGCTGAATGGCACTGGGACCAGCAGGATGGGAGATACAGGCAGCAGTGGCAAAGAAGCCTGTCCCACATCAGAGCAGGCAGCCCTGCCCTGAGCTACTCTCAGCAACAGGACCCTCCAGGGCTCTCCAGAAAACTCGGCTTTGGTGGAGCTCTTTTTCTTCTTGAGAAGCCTGGTTTTTTGCAGGGAACCCAGCACCTCCATGACTGCAGATGCAAAGCAGAGCCAGCAGCAGCACTGCTGGGCATTGCATAGCAGCTCAGCTCTGCTGTGAAGCTCTCAGCTCTGCCATCCCAGGACACAGCACTAGCAAAAGCCAGGTGAGATTTTCCCACCTGCTTGCATCCTCTGGAGAGGGCAGATCCTGTGTAGAGAGTGGAGAAGACAGAGGGTTGGTGATGTTTGCAGCTCCTCCCCAGAAGAGGGAGCTTTGTGGGAAGCCAGCCACCGCTGTTGTCAGGGCTGACTTTTGTCATTTGGCTTGCCAGCAAAGGGGTTTACTGGGTCTGGGCAGCAGTGTTAGAAGAGCAGGCTGCTTCCCCGGAAACTGAGTCCCTATTAGCTGAGTATGGATGTATAGAGTAAGCCCGAGGCCATGAGTCCCTGGAAGGGTAGTGCCAGGAGCCCCTCTTGTCCCTGAGGCACCGGGTCAGTGGCACGGGGGTGCTTCTGGATGCCTCACAGCCCAGGACTAAGGGGAGAAGCAGGCAAGCTGCCTTTTAAGAACTAAGTTATGCTGAGGAAGTGCACTTCATGTCTTTTCCCATCCCATCCCTGCGGAACTTGGGGTTCTCAGGGGACCAGCGAGGACTCCTTCCTCTGTGGCTTGCAGCTGTGCAGCTAGCACAGCCCCGCAGGACAGTTATCATGTTCAGGGTGACTGTCACAGTGTTGTGTCCTCATGTGATCCATCCTGACCCTGAAATCTGCTTCCTAACACTACCCCTGCCCTTCTGAGGAGTGTGTTACCTACAGGCAAACTCTGTTTCTTTAAACCACCTTCAAACAAAAAGCTCCTGCTTCTGCCCCCGGTCTTCCCTGCTTACTCCCAGGTTTCCTGACTCCTGCTCATCCCCAGTCCCCCCATGGGTTAGCACAGCACACACAACAAGCCCTCACTTCGGGGTGCCTTGTCCCACTTTGTGCACTTGGCTCCCTGTGCCATTTATTCCCCCATCTCCCTGCTGCAGCTCACTGCCTCCTCATCCTCATGGTGACCCCAGTGCTCGGTCCCATGCCTACCCTTCCCTAAACACCCTGCCCGAGGGGTGGCTTGGGATGCCTCCCCACCCTGGAATGCCAGGCCCTCTCCCACCAGCTCCGTGCTGCGGGGAGAACGAACGCCGCTGCTGCTTGCCCACCGTGGCCCCCGCATTCCGCGGAGCCGCTTAAGCCCGCAGCCGGCTAATTCCGTCCCCGTGGGCTCCCCGTGCTCCCGGGGCCTCCGGGGGAGGGGCCGCGGTACACCCCGCCGATGAGTTTGGGGTGCTCAGCGCCGAGCCGGAGCAGCCCCGCGGAGCCCCCAGAGCCCCCCCGGGGCACTGCAGGCTCCCAGTCGCCTACCCCAGCCCCTCGTGTAAGGGGTGCAGGACTCCCCCGAGGGTTTCCTCCTCCCTGGTCCGTGTTAGAGCATCCTCTGCCCACGGGAGGCCACTCAGCTTTGCAGAGGGGCTGAGGAGGGGGGGGAGGGCAGTCCCAGCGGTACCCTGGCAGCTGGGCTGCTGGTCATGGGTTCAGCCTCCCCTTCTTTTGATGTCCCATGGTTGTGCTCCACTGGGTGGCCTGGGGGCCTCGTTTCAGCTTGGGAACCTGCGGAAGCATGACTGGCAAGGAGAAGAAATGATGAACGGCTGGTACTGTTGAAAGCTGTGGGAAAGGGCCCTCCTAGAGACCTCCCTGGGGGATGTTTAGGAGCATTCAGCCACAGCTCTGCTGCTGATTCGCCCAAAGGGGAAAGCATGACTGGATAGACTTAGTCTCCAGACAGGATTTAGTCAGCCTTGCCAGACATTTGCACAGAGTGGAATTCCTCCACGCCAGCCAGCAAATGTTGGGCCAGGCACAGACCAGGGCTGGCACGGCTGTGAGAGCTCCTGGACCTGTGTTTGGAGCCCTCGTCTCTGCAGGTGGCCATGTGCCATGGTCCCTGTGGTGCCAGTGACCACAGAGACTGCCCAGGGAGCGGGCTGGCAGGGAGAGCAGGCAGGCACCTTGGCCCAGCCCTGCCATATAGGTTGGGCAGACTCTGGCTGCAGCAGCACTCCCTGAGAGCTGGAGCCTGGCTCTGCCCACTGTCACCAAGGTGCCTCGGGAAGGCTGATGGGGAGCCATTGCTTCAGGCTATCCCCCAGAGCTGGGATTCACCCATCCTCCAGAAAGCTGCCTTCTGCCTTTTAGATGGTTCTTGGAGACCCTGGGAGCTGCTGGGCACCTTGCTGCACTGGGGTATGGATGGACTTTGTCGAGGGGGGAACGGGACAACACAGCAGCTGCCACCCCTCTTCCTCTTGCCAGGTTCCCTGGTTCCCAGCCCACAGCTCCCCTGCGGTGTTTTGCAAGTGTGGCCGAGTGCCAAGCAGCTCCTTCCTTAATGGCTGTGCTCCATCGTGGGAGACTGGTGCTGCCAGCTAAGGAGCAGGATGTGCCCCGGCACAGCTTCAATGGGCCAGATGACCTTGACTATAGTGTGGCTCCCTCTGCCAGCACCAGCTCCATTCTCCGCCAAGGAGACCTGGTGTGACACCATGACGGGATGCTTGGAGTGGTCTGTGCCCCAGGGCTACCATTTCTGAATGCCACAGGGTGTTCCTGCCTGCCGCTGAGCCAGGGGTTAACCCTGTCTCCTCTGGTACAAGTGGGAGCCTAAACTGCGTGTCTTGAGTTTATCCAGGCCTCAGCTTGGGCCCTGGCAGGTGGAGACTGCCTGCTGTAACATTTCAGCCTTGGCCAGTGGCTGCACAGCTGTCACTCAGTAACTAGCATCCGGCAGCTCAGCTGCTAATTGGTGCCATTAGTCAGTATTTACTCCCGTAATGCTTGTAGGAGAAAGCAAATGGGCAGCTGAAGCTCAGGAGAGGGCAGCAGCTATGCAGGGAAGGAGGCAGTGGGATGGGGATGGAGGAGAGAGGGATTGCTCCTGAAAGGATTGAGCCCAGGAGATGGTGAGGATGGCAGACCCTGAGCCGTGGCTTGGGCAGAGGGGCTTGTGTTCCCCCAGCCTGACAGCAGGGAGATTCCCTGTGTCCCAAAGATGCTGCTGTTCCATTGGGGCAGGCTGCCCCCACCTCCAGCAGCCTGAGAGGGGGCTGGAGCTTGACTGCACCCCACTGTCTGTGCCAGGTCCCAGGAGCCCCGTGGGCACCACGGGCCCCTTGCTGAGCTGTGACCAGTCAGCAGACAATGGGATTTGTTTCTGCTTGCCCAGCTGGAGAAACACCCACGGCCCTGACACTGGGCTGGAGGCGCATGGAGGCCCTTCCTTGTCATGTCTCCAGACCATTTGCTCACCAGGGCTGTGAGTGCTTCAGGGGTAATGGTATCACCGCATTGCATCTCAGTGCTACTAGCGAAGGGGAGTGGTCAGCACGGGGAGCTGGTGGGGCTGATTGGCACCAAGGGCCTCCCTCTCCCCTGCCTTTCCTTGCAGGGTTTCACCCAGGACTGCTCCGCTGCTGGCAGCGAGTTCCTGCTGCCCTCAGCCCACTGGTGAAGAAATCAAGAGGCAGCTGCTTGACTTTATCCCTGCAGGTCGGGTTGTGCAAGGAAGCAGAGGGACAGCAGGATGCTGGAGGTCTGCGTGGCTCCCTGCAAGCGGTGATGTGCCAGCTGGAGCTCTGTGCCACAGGCAGAGTTCAGGAGGCTATCGCAGCTCACTCCTTCCCCACCTCATCCCAGCAAGGCTCAGGCCATCAGGTGAGCATGACCTCTGCCCTACCACCTCATCCCAAAATGCAGAGCAGGGCACCAAGAGCCCAGGGGTCACCATCAGGAGTCCTGCAAGCAATGACTGGAGATCTCCCATCCCCAAAAGAGTCTGCCAGCAGCTCTTCAGCCAGAACCCTGCTCCAGGGTCAGCCAGGACCAGCGCGGAAATAGCAAAACTAAAACGATCAGTCCCTGAGCCATTTGCTGACCTCGGCAACAGACTGAGATGCTTTGTTGACTATCAAAGCGCCTGTGATCATTGTAGTCTCATTATAACTGGATTCCCAGGAGCCTGTAGTGGGGTTTTTGCCCCCATTGGCTGATAGATTAATAACCTGCTGGCACTTGACAGAGGTTCAGCATCTTCTATGTTTCCCTCCATGTGACTGATTAAAATGCCCCTTTCCCCCCTTTCCCCATACAACTGCCTTGTCACACATGCAGACAATTGGATATATCTGCTAATCTGCTTGCCACTCCACTCCTGTCTGCCTGCTCTGCCTTTTAGACATACTGGCTCTCTGTTTCTCTGCTCCATGGCACCGAGGGCCAGCGCAGAGCCTCTTTGAGCTGACCTGCCCGTGCCTTCCTCTGGAAAGGGGCATACAGCAATCCAGTAGAGGGAAATGCAGTCATTGTGGGCCACACTTGCAAAGGGAAGGGTGGTTTTGCAATGGAAAGGAAAGCTGGATGGCTTGCAGCCCCTTGGCCTCAGCCCTGCTGCAGGTTGGTGGCGTTGCCATGCCTCAGTTTCCCCTGTCCCTAGCACAGGCACATTACAGGGAAAGGGAAATCTCATTGCAGAGGAGGGCTGGTAGGTTAATTAATGTATGGTTGCAAAGTACTTGCAAATCTCCAAGGAAAACGGTCCATGTGGGTGCCAAGTGTAAAGGATTCTGGCAACATTAAGTGCCTGCAAATGCTGCCTAGCTCCTCAGGCCTTAAAACTCAGATATTGCCCAAGAGGCACCAAAAATATTCCTTCAGCTCATGTGATGCATTATCCACTGCCTGGAATAAATCTCCGTTTTTGCTCTTGCTTTCCAAACCAGCTGTTTGTTTGTTTTCCCCTTTTGGATTTCATAGCTTTAGTTGAAGCAGGGAATTGCTACAAGGGAGGAGGGAAAAAAACCCAGCTTTTGTGAAAGGTTTGGCAGCAAGCGTCCCTGAAGGGAGAGCACTTTGCCTGTTTGTTCTGCCTGTTACAAACTAGCTGTGAGCAGAGCGTACAAATTGGGCTCCAGGTGAAGGCACCACAACGCCTGCAGTGCACGTTTGAGTTTTCGGAAAGAAAACTCAAAGGGCTGGGCAGCTTCAGCCCCACCAGCATGTTCTGGGAAGCATGTCCATGGGACTCCCAGCCTTATGTAAGGGAGAGGCTTTGCTGGCTGCCTTCCTCCCTTGCTTTCTCCCTTTGCTCTGGGGAGCGCAGCAATCTGCCAACAGCAGCAGCGTGTTTTGGCACTCTGCTGCTGCTTTGGGGATGGAGAGGGTGGGAACGCAGCAAGCCCCCGGGCCCCACTCAAGGCTGCCTTTTCTCCTTGCCCAAATTATGCAGGGGAGAAGCATCTAGCTAGCTTCTGTGGGTCATACAGTGGTGGGCTCAGTACTAGTGCTGGGAAATGCACAGCTGTTTCCAGTTTGGAGCAGGGACTGTTTTCGTAGCTGTTTGCTTTTTCTAGGAGGTTTGTTATTGTACACGCAGAGGTGAAGATGATAACATGAGAGTCACTTGGGAGCAGAGGGTTCTTCAAACACAGCACCTTTGCCAAGACGAAGCAAGGCAGCTTGGTCCTGCAGCAAGGGCTCATGTTTGTGGGGCAATAAATGGGTTGTTATTGGCTGTGTGATTTGCTGCCTTCCCATACACCATACAGGAGGTGTCATCCCTCTAAAACTGGTGTTGCTGCCATTGACATTACACAACGCAAGGACTTGCATCGCTCTTGGGAGCAGACATGCTCCCTGAGGGGCTGAAGTGCCTCTATGGAGAAGAGAAGATTGAGCGAAATGTCTCCTCTCCTGCACCAGCCAGGGCTGGATTTTAAAGGACACTCACTTTCTCCCAGACTTAGCCTTCTTCACCCCATGGTGTCTTGCTCGCTCCAGGTCTCCTGCCTGCACAAGAGAAGCCATCATTAGACCCCATCCTGCAAGTTGGTGATGGGTGGGTGCACAGGTCTCTGCAGGGAAGCAGCCAGCAGCTGGTGCTGTATTTAGGAGCTGGAAGCTGCCTTTCTCCGTGGTGCCTCCCCTCGGGTCTCTCTGCTGGCCTCCTGTCTGCCTGCGGTCACTGGTGACTGGGATGCTGTTCAGCGCTAATGGATTTCAAACCTCCATCTCCAGTGCGAGAAGTCTCTGTTGAGAGATGTTGATTCCCGTGCTTGGGGGAGTGGCTGCGCAGACAGGACCAGAGCTGCGAATTAGAGAACATTTAATCCTGTACTTTGGTGATGGTAAGTGCTACGCACCCTGCTGCTGAAAGCCTGGGGTGAGGCAGCGGCTACACCCACTCTGTCCTGAAGGAGAGACTTCCTGGAATATCCACCCAAAGGTAAATTTTGTGGTGTTTCTCCTCCCGATGGGGTCTGAGGTTGTAATAATGCTGAGAGTCTTGTCCTGGCTTCTGGAAGCACAGTGTCAGCTTGGCTGGGCAATGCCGGTCTGGACCCTGTGCTCAGGTTCTTGGGGGAATTGGTTCTCACAGCTTTTAGTCTGTACTAAAGTTAGAGCTTATATAGAAAAATAAAATTGTAGATATGCTCAAATTTTAGCTTATGCTGCTGAGCAGCAAATGTGGACATCACAAGGAGAAACACGGCGCCCAAGCTGCTGTGGCATCCGTGTTCCAGGGACTACTGAGGGACCTTGTGGGGCTCTGTGGGTGACAGCATGGCACATCTCAAAGCTAGAGAGGAGATGACATGAGACATCCCAAACCAGGCCTCCTTGCTTTTCTGTTTTGTTTGGATTTTGCAGAGAAGAGAGGAGATAGGAGAGATGAGGCAAGCTGGGGAGAGGAGAGAGCTCGTCTGTGTTGCAGCTTAACCAGAAGACCTTCCAGATCAGAATGGTTTAGGGAAAGGGGGCTGAGGAAAGGCAGGCTCAGGGCTTGGATCTGTCATTGCCTGGGAGACGTAGCCTGGGAGCTTTAGTTGGAGATGAGAGCTTTTAAATTTAATTTGATCTGATATGGATCTTAAATTTTAGAAAAGAGCCTCCTGTCTTACTATCTGGCAGCATTGTCTGCCGCTTCCTTCATGTTGTTAGTGCACCCCACTATCTGACCCAGAAGCCCATAACCATGACAAATATCTACGACCAGCAGAGCAGAGCAGTGAAGAGGGATCTTCCTCAGGGTGACACTCTGCAGTGTCATCGTTGCAGATCAGAAAGCACTGGTAGCTGTCTCAGCCCTGTCACCACTGCCTTTTTCTTGGGCTTTGAGGACTTTTTGCTTGCGTGGCAATGTTCCGTAGGTCTGTCTTAAAATACAAGCTTGGTGCTTGGATTCTGCAGGAAGATGTGTGTTAGAGATCATCTTGCTGAGAGAGCGTGAGAATGAGAATCTGCCAGAGCTTTCGGGGGTGTTTTAACTTCTGGTTTTAATTTCTAACCCAAACTGATCACCATCTGCAGAGAATTTTCTGAGGCTGTTTATTAATGGAACAAATGTTTTAATGGTCAAAGCTGCTGCAGGGACTTCCCGGTGCCATTGCATGTGTCCACACTGCATAGTGAATGGAGAGAGCTAGGAGGGCCCTGTTTTCCTTTAAACACCCAGCTACATTTAAAAAAAAATTTTCTGTGACTGTTTAACCGCACGGATATGAGGTTAAATTCAGGTGCACTCCCCTTTGCTGGGGGACAAAGTACCTGAGGACTCCTCCACGTTTGCACTTCAGCTGAGCAACAGGCTTTTATCACAGCGGAGTAGATATCTATTCCAGAGAGATAGGAGTCTGGAGGCGGCAGCCTGAAAAAACACATCTTAGAGTGTGTGCCTGCCCTTTGGATACTGAATACACACAGTACTTATATCCTCTGAATATAGGGAGATTGCTGAGGTTCACAGGGCTCTGCACATTGCCTGCCATCCTGGGTAGCACCACCATGAAGACACAGCACAAAAAGCTGTCTTTAAGCCTCTCTGTAACTTATAGAATCATGAATGCTTCAGGTTGGAAGGAACCTTAAAGATCATTAAGTTCCAATCCCCCTGCCATAGGCAGGGATGACACCCACTGGATCATGAACTCGAGACAGTTATACATATATATAGGTGTGTGTGTATGTATATGTGTGCATACACATGCATATGTATATATGTGTATGTAAATATACACATCCCTATATATGTAAATATGTATATATATTACACCCTTAAGTGGTGAATGCCAGCAGAGAGTGTTTTTGTCTGGATTAGAATGCAGCACGGGGGACAAGTGAGGAACGTAGCTAACGTAGGGGCCAGTTCACACTCCACTTAGAGCCATAATTTAATGCATAGCTCCCTTTATAGCTGTAATATATACGATTACATTACGATTGCATGGGCATTAACGCAAACCCGGCGCTGGGTGCGGCCCCGGAGTGAGAGGGTGCTCGCTTTGGTCTCCTTCCCGCAAGAAGCAGGCGGCCCGCGGGCCGGGGGGGTTTCCCGCCAGATGCTGGGCGTGGAGATACTGTAGGCGGGAAATGGGGGGAGCCAGGGGCGGGCAGGCTCGGGGAAGGGACGGCAGCTGAGCGCCGAGAGCGCGGCGCAGGTGGGTTGTGCCCGAGGTGCGTACGGCTGCCCGCGGCGGGGTCGCGGCTGCTCTCCCCCTTCTCTGCCGGGGGCGAGCGGGGACGGGGAAGGGGCGGGAAGCGGGGAAACCCAACGCCTCTCCCACGCGGGAACCGCGTGGCGCTGAAGGCGGCGGGAGGCGGAGCAGGAGTTTAGCGAGCGGGTCGGAGGCGGCGGACCCCATCCGCACCGGGCAGAGAAGGAGCCGGAGCCGGCAGGCAGCGGTGGGCGCTCGCGTTCGAGGTATTGGCTCAAAGTCGCCGAGCTTTTGGCCGCCCCGGCTCCCTCCGAGGCTCCGCGCGGCGTTTGAAAGCTGCCGGGTGCGTGGGGAGCCCTCGGAAGGAGACGGGGGTAAGCCCAAGCTCCGGACCTGGCGTCACAGCGTGGGGAGAGGCGGCGTGCGAGTCGGGGCTTGGGGGACCGGGGCGGGGGTGTGTGATGCATACATGCTGCTTTTTGGGGGGCCGGGGTGGGTGTTTCTTCTTTGCTACCTTGCACGGCAACTACAAATCCCTTTTCCTAGTTACTGCCGGGGGGCGAGCATGTGGTTTTGGGGATGCGAAGTGGAGCGGCCAGCACGTGGCTCTGACGATGCAAAGCGCAGGGATGCTCTGATACCTGGGATGCAGGACTTCATCGAGGGGTTTGCGCAGCGGTCCCCCGGCTGCAGAGGTGCACATCCCTGCCCTGCCAAGCACTGGCGGGGGTGGA
>VZTJ01005468.1:77243-101549 GCA_013397795.1 Orthonyx spaldingii
ACCCGCTGGCAGGTGCGTGGGCAGGGTGCCATGTGCTGCTGTGCGAGAAGTGGGGCAGAGCCCCCTTGGCTGGCAGAAAAACTGCCGAGTCGGGGTTGCTCCAGGTCCTGCTTAACAAAATGCTCCCGGTTGGCTGTGGGATGCTGTGGAAGATTTCAGTGAGCGTTTTTTTCCATTCCTGAGTAAACTGTCAGCGTTAATGGAGAGCCTGGTCCATGCAGAAGCACCAAGAGCTCCTGTAGAGCCCTTTTGTGCTGTCCTCCTCACCCCTGTAGTTAAATCGGAGCCTCACACCCCTGCTAGACGCTAATCCTGCCAGACCAACACAGTCCCTGCCTATACTCACCAGCGCTCCCATCTGCCTCTCGGGAATGGGCTGTGGAACTGCGGACTGTGTGGGAAGGCAACAGCGGCTAAGCCCTGGAGCTGTGGGACTGCAGACAAGTAAAGCCTGTATCCTTGATCCCCAGGGCTAGGGGCTACAGGAGGAATTTGTGCAGCTGTTGGCCACAGCTGGATGCACTTCCCAGCTGCTCCGAAACAGAAAGCAGCCCTATGGCCCCTCAGTTGCCTGTTGTGAGCGGACACAGTTGAGGGACTTCTGTGAGTGCTGACATGGGAAATCCCACTCTCCATCTGTACTGTATCCCAGCCTGGTGGTATTGTTTCCATTCACCAGCCCCTGCAGGCTGCTGGACAGCTTCAGTCTCCCTCGAACCTGCCTTCTCTATAATGCTGTCTCAGGGTGTGACTGTGCAGGGATGCTCTTCCCTTGGGTTCACTGGTTGTCTTTGTGCAGCTCATGGACCATTGATAGTGTCAGTCCAGTGCTGACACCACACAAAGGCCCTCCAAAGCACTCCTGCTCCTGCCATTGTCTTTTGCTCCTGGAAAAGACAGGTAGGCTTGCACTTGGCTCACCAAAAAGACTTTCTCAGAGCAAAGGCACTTTCTTTCTGGCACCAAGGGCTGTGACATTGGCCACAGAAGATGCTTTGCAGGATGACTCTTCCCTCCACAACAAGTGCAGGCAAGAGGTTAAGGCTTACACTGTTCTAGATACCTGGAGTGAGGAGGCTGAAGAAATTCACTTCAGCTTGAATCAGCAAATGTAACACCAGCACACAGGGCATCATGGCACCTCCATCCTGCAGTTGTCCCTCTTGTCCATTCTTTGCCAAGCTGCATAATTAACTATTGGCATCAGTTCCCCAGCATGGCATCCCTGCTCTCATTAGCTTGGGCTGGGAGGTGTTAATGAGCCTCTTCCTCTTTAAAGATGAGCCATGGGCTTTGTTGTTGCCCTGGCCCGACCTGCCTTACTCTTTGTTGTGGTATGGGGGTAAGCCAGGGTGCGGAGGACAAGGCACCCGTTCACCCACTCCCGTGCTGCACCTTCCTCACTCTGCCCAGCTTCATTCCCAGCTCTCCTGGCAGAGGCAGGGCTTAGGGACCAGCCCATTGGGATACAGGAAGCCCAGGATTACTCGTGTGCCCCATCCAAATGGGAGGGCACCAGCCACTGGCTTTGGGAACCCAGCAAACAGCTTCTGGTGGTTTCCATGGGACACATGTAGATCTTGTTTTTGTTCAGTGCAACCAACATCTAGGCCCTTGGCAAGTGTTACGGAAGCTGCAATGCCTGTTCTCATCCACGGAATTCTGTTTGCTTGTGGTCCTTGCCAGCTCTGTACTGACCCCACAGTATAAACCTCGCTTACCTCCCTGTGCCTTCCTGAGCCTTCCCAACACCAAGCTGTGTCCTGAGACACCTGCCAGCCCAGCACTGCACTGCTTTGGGCTGCAGGACTGCCAGCTCTCAGAGTCTCACCTCTGTGCTAACTCGTACTCAGCTGCCAACAAGCTGAGGCCCAAAGCACTATGCAGACTGAGCCATAGGCATTTGCAGCTGGGCAGGAGTTAGGGTTTTACCAGCCACACAGCTATTTTGATTTGATTAAGCAGTGCTGTAAAGACTAACTGCTTCTTAGGTTAAGTGTGTGCAAGATGTGGGATGGGGAAAGAAGTGTGCAGAGTAGGGGCAGACCCTGGGTGGGTTTGGTCACATCAGGATGTGTGGTCTGGAGGGTCTCAGTGCCCCAGCTGAGGCTGCAGCACAGTACTGCGCTCCAGATTCCACAGACCTAGCTGGGGGGCTGTATATGGGCTCTGGGGTCCCCGTGTGGGAGATGAGTTGTTATGCTGCATGAGGAATGCATCTGAGGATTGTTGTTCCCACGAGACAAGGGAAGCTACTGTGTAGGAATAATGCTAATAGTCCCTTGTAATTTCATTGCTGATGGAGGTGGTGTGAAAAACATCTCTGTTGTGACCTTTTGGTCCTGCTCGGGCTTGGAGCAGGCTTTTTCCTGGTCTCGCCAATCCCCAAGAAAGGGGAGGCTCTGTGTGTGTGGCTGTCACGCAGTAACTGTGACACAAATTGGTGAGCCTGGCGTTCTGGGTACAGTGCTCAAGGCTCTCTTTCAGTCTCTTGGTTAAGCCATGGGTGAGCACAGTCAGGCTTCATCTCCAGGAAACCAATTTTCCTTGGGACCAAAAAGGAGCAGAGACCTATTGCCTGCCTGGTGGCTCGTGCAGAAGCTGTCAGCAGGAAGTCAGGCAGGTTTCCGCAGAGCCTTCTTGCCTTGTTCCCACCACACGACTGCCAGTGAGATTTTCTTTAGTTCATTTCCTTTAGGACTAGTCTAATAGGAAGGCACCTCGCTGTGAAATTTCCAGCTGGAAATTCATGGAGCGAGCAGACCAGGAAGCTGCAGAGGGAGGAGGCAGGCAGGGGCTGGAGGTGAAGAGCAGGGCTGGGAGGGATGTGGCTGGGTGGGCAGCAGCAGTGGGACAGGAGGGTCGTGCCATCAGCCTCCCACCCGGTGAGCAGCCTGTTCTGGCCACGTACTGAGGCTCAGTCACAGCAGCAGGGCTGTGTCATCAGCCGTGCTGTGCCGAGGGCAAACCATCAACTTGAACATGTATCTGTGTCCCCAGACTGGCACTGAAGTGGCTCCAGCCTCCTGCAAAGCTGCTGAGGAGAGGGGTGTCCTGCCTGGGTTGCCCTGCTCGGCTTCTCTTCTCCTGCCCAAGCTGTGGCTCCAAACATGGTCCCCATCCCTGCCTGGTTCATTATCCCTAGCACATCCAACCACTGACACTGTGCAGGTACACGGAGCCAGTTTACACCTGCAGCTGAAGGGCTGTTCACCTGGCTCAAACCCCTGAGGGCTTTGGAGTTTTGCGAGAGTTTTTGCTCATGGTCACAGTAAACCCTCATGAGTGGAGCCCCCCTGTCTTAAGCTTGAGGATAACCCCTGGAGAACAGCCAGGGAGGCAGGAGGGACTGGTGACACATCAGACTTCTCAGTCCTACCCAAGGAGATGCCAGCCTTATCTGCCTTGCCTGCTCTGCCCATGACAGGCGTTGTCATTTCCTGGCCTCAGGACCAAGCTGGAGTCAATTCCATTTTTTTATCCTCCCTCAGTGCTGTAACCTCGGCTACCTGATGGTATTTGCTTTGGACTGGACTTGTGCCCCCATAGGGAGCCCACTGCCTGCCGCAGGATGCACACAGTACATGGTGCTTTCATCCCATCAGGGTTTGTAGGTGTTGGGCTGTGGCTGAGGATGGCAGGGTTGGGTGGATCTTCATGGCATCCTGGCAAGAGCAGGAGTGTTATCCATTAACCACAGGAGGAGACAGACCAACGGCAACACAGCCAAGCTATTATGAAGTGATCCACCCTACCCTGCAGCTTCTCCTTCCCATCTGCACACCCACTCCTCATGGCAACACAAGGCTGGCATGACTGCGTCGTGAACCACATCAGGACATTGATCTGCCAGCATGTTTCTGGATAGGGCTGTTACCCTGGAGGCAGCGGGTACGGGGTGGCCACGTGATGTGGGCTAGAATCTGTGCCTTGTGGGGGCATGAGGGAGGTGCTGAAGAGCGCTGCACTCCCCCTGCCTGGGCTCTGCAGCTGGGCTTGCTCCAAAAGAGGAGCCTTTGGCCAGAAACAAAACTCAGCATCAGTAAATAGCCTGGCAATCAATACTCAACACACGAGTTGTCTGCTACCAGCTGTCCCTCCCTTCCTTCCCTGTGGCTGTGAGGGGGATGCAGTGTGTCAGAAGGGATTGCTTCAGCAGGACTCGGGCCCTGGGCTCCCTATCACCTGGCATCACTGTGGGAGTGCATCAGCATCCTCCCAGGCAAGCCCTGGCAGGACACCTTGGTAGATGGTCAGCCCATCTCAGTGGATGCTGCTGTAACCTTGGGTGTCCCAGCAGGGTGTCTAGAGCTGCCTTCATCTCCTCTGCTCCCCACATTAATCTGGCAAGGCTGAGAGGCTGGTGGAGCCTGCAGGCCAGTGCCAGTGGCTGCAAAGTGCCATTTCCGCATGGATGCAGAGTGCTCGATGGCTCCCATTCAGAGTTTTCTGTGCTTCCCTGAGACATCCTGAGAATGCTCAGGGTCCCAGACAGGCTGCGGTATCATGGCTGTGGCACACTGGGCGGTGGCTGTTTGCACGGATGTAGCAGCGCAGGCTGGGATTTGGAGGGGATGTGACTTGCTCTTTCCCAACTTTTGGCTGGGTTTTATTATTGTTGGTTGTGTGGGAGATTCTGTTTTGATGGGATTTGGGCAGACACAGCGGTCCCCACCTCCTGTTTGCTCTCCCTGCCTGATCCTACTTGCATAAAGATTTTCCTGTTTGCCGTGGTTTAGCCAAGACCAATGCCAAGGGTGGGAGGTTTGGACTCTGACTTATTTGTTCCGAAGGAGGTGTCTGCCTCGAGTCTTGCTTTGGCTCCTCATGTGAAACCTTAGTCCTGCCGGGCTGTTTGGGGAAGGTGAGTTATTCAGGGAAGAGGGCAGAGGGTGCCAGAGACGGTTCTTTTGCCCTGAGTGTTTGCTCCAACTCCTTTGCTTGCACCACCTCGCTGACAGCATGCTGCCTCCTTTGCTTTCCACTCCTCGGTCCACAGATCATGGGCTGCCCACGCAGCTCTTCTGTGTGTGCCACAGAGCAGGAATATGGCAAACCCAGCTCTCGGCAGGCAGCATCTTCCCTGCTGGGAAAAGTGCAGGCGTATGTGGCTCCTTGAGTTCCTTCAACTCCTGGGACTTGTGGGGATGGCTTTATCTCATTCTTTGGAGATGGCTGCAGCTTTGGAAGTGAGTGGATTTGGCACAAGCAGACCCAGACAGGGCATCCATCCCTTCTTCCTTTTGTTTATGGAGATTGTGGGGTGCCCCTTGGCTGGGACAAAGTAGGTATTTGAGGTGAAAGAGGATAGATATTCCCTGTCTCTTGGAGCAGAGCCATTGTGAAATAGCTGCATTGAGCATCTGAAGCCAGTTCAGGATTTGCAAGATGCTGTGGCTGTCCAGGCAGTGAGCAGGATCTTGGCAGGACAGGTGGCTGGCAGACTGCACGGGACCCTGACAAGTCCCAAAACCTGCTTCTGTGCTCACCATCCCCTTTCTCAGTTGGGCTGCAGACATTTAATGCCAAAAGCAGCGGTCAGCCAGGGCCTCTATTCTGAGCTGGCCTACGAGCTAAAGGCCCCTTTGGTCTGTGGGGACCCAAAATAGCCCATGTATTTCTGTCCCGGCCACTGGGCACAGCTGACAGAGGACAGAGCCAACCTTGACTCGCCACAGGCCAGTGGTGGTTGGCTCCTGCATGTCTGTTTCAGCTTCTGCCAAGGAGGGTTGCAGCTCAGTGGGGAGGAATGGCCTCTCTGGATTTTGGAAGCTGGGGAGATGGTGACACCAAGGCAAGATCGTGTTGTTCTGGCTCTGGTTTCGCTTCTCTGTCCTCTGCTAAATTGGAAACAGCTGTGCAGCCCAGACCAGCCTCCAAAAAACTGCTGAGGGGGAGCAAAATGATCTCTGTTCCTGGGCCAGCACCCCAAACAGGGCTGGCAGCCTGCTGTAGACCTTCTGCTGGGCTGTCCAGGTGCGAGGGCAAGGCTCACTTTGTCCAGCCCTGGGAATGCTCTCCCACCTGCTCAGCGGACAGCAGTTCAGCAGCTCCTGCTGGGTTTGGGCAGTTCTTGCCTGCTGAGAGTCCTGGCAGCTCTGCACGTTTGAATCCAGCCAGAGCTGGAAGGACAGCCTCTCTGCTGGGTGGTGGAGGTGCTGTGGGGTGCAGGAGGTGGCCAGGTGGCAGTAGGCAGGGGGTTGCTGTAGGCAGGTGCTCTCTCAGCTGGTTGGCTGCCAGCTTTTCCTGCACTTCTAGAAGCATCCCTGTTTTGGGGACAAATGAGTGAGGGCTCAGACTCTCCTTGGGGAAAGGAGTTCCTGTAAAGTGCAGGGTGGCATTTGGGGTGGCAGAATGGTTGAGCTGAGCCCTCCAAGCCCCTTCTGCCTTGCCCCTCGCTGCAGGACTGTGTTGAGGACCTCTCAAATGGAATGTATGAGATGTCGCCATCCTTCTCCTCCAGACCCTCACTGTAGGTGTCTCCATGCTTAGCTCCCTTATATTGTTCCTGGCCTGACTCCTTCCTGGGTCTGCCAGCTCTGAGCTCAGTCTTGGAGCCAGGAATATGAAGCAGTGAAGGGGGAATCATCTCCACTCTATGTCCCAGCACCCTGGGGGCTGCCAGTGGCAGGTGGCCTCCTGCAGTCCTGCTCTTCCCCTCTGGTACTGCTCCCCAAGCAGTGACCTTGGGGTAGCCATGTGTTGGTGGTAGATATGGCCCTACCAAGCCCAAGAGAAGGCAGGCTGTGGAAGAATTAATCTTACCCCTCTTTCATTCCTTGGCTGTGGGATTCTTTCCCCTGGCTTTCCTCCCATGCATTCAGTGAGTCCTTATCTTCAGACTTGTCTGGCTAAGAGCTGTTTTGCTCTCATCCTGTTTTGCTGTGGGCTCCTCTTTGTGTCTCACCTTCACTCCCCTCAGCTACAGACATGAGGGGGAAGTGGTCCTGTAGGCTCAGCCCATCCCTCAGACCTGCTTTAGCTGCTGCTCAAGGTGTGGCCAACCAAGATCTGTGCAGAGACAGGGATTCCTCTTGAGCAAGCCTGAATGCAGGGAGGGGGAAAGCTGCTAGTACAGAAGAGGTGCATCTGACAGCCACATCCCAAGGGGTCTCACCTAAGTGCTATCCCAGCCCACCAGGGAGCATCCCTCTTCCCACCCGACTGAGTGGAAATAAGGAGCTGCCTGTGGAATAGCCAGGCTGTGGGCAGGCAGGAGCCGTGACTGTGCTTTGTGGTGTGCATGGTTGGGATTGCCTTTGTCCTCTGTGCATGGCTGCCCTGGAATGTGGTGGCCTGTGCCACTACTGCATCAAGACCCAAGCTCCTCCATGCAAGGAGGACCCGCTTCCAGCTCGGGGCTGCCTCTGGCTGCTCCTTGTGCTCCCAGCTGAATTTTACATTAACAATGTCCGGTTGTTCTCCCCAGGTGTCCTGTAAGGTTTTCCCCATTTGGAAGCGGAAACGTGGTTTCCTCCCATTGTGCTTCTTCCTGCTGCAGCCCCCCAATCGATTCCAGGGAAGCACACCTTCCCGCAGCACTTCCCCTCCCCTTGGCCCCCAGGCAGCACCTTCTCTGGCCATGCTGGCATCCCTGGGGGCTTGGACCAGCCCTGCAGATGTGGGCTGTGAGGGTCTGCCGGCTGCAGAGGGTGCTGGGGGAGGATGAACGACTGGGGCGAGGCATCCCCGGGGTCTTCCCAAACCCGTGGTAGTTCCTCAGGAAGCCATGGTCAGGTGGTGTGAGCTTGGTGTGAGCTGTGCATGCCCTTAGGGGTTCACCCTCTGCCCTTCCCCACCTTCTTGCAACTCCTGGAGGTGCTGAAGTCTGCCTGGAAGCACCATCCAGGTGCCGGAGATGGCTTCTGCCTGGGCTTGGAGGTTTCTGCAGCTGCACTGAGTGAAGCCCTGAGCAAATCCCTCCCCCTTCGGAGAAAGGGTCTTTATTTTTCTAAATTTCCAACAAATGGAGTCTGACGCTAGCCCTGGAAAAACGTGTTTCCTTCCACAGCCTCCCAAGAAGCAGATCGGGGTTGTGACTTGGAGGGCACGGTCCTTTTGCTGGGGAGAGCAACCTAAGTGGGTGCCATCAGAGAAACCAGCTTCTTGGAAGAATCCTGTTTCTGCAAACAGTCTCCTGAGATCAGCTTATCTCTCCTCCTCTGACGCCTGCTCATAAATGACGTTCCCCCCCAGCTCCTGCCCTCCCCCACAGGCTGTATCTCCTCCTGCATCCCCAAACTGCCGGCCCTGGAGCAGGCAACAGCTCCAATATTTGTCGGGCTTTTCCTACCTCTCCCAAGGCTGCATTGGCCCTGCATTGTCCTACAGCCTGAAGTGACAAGGAGCAAGGGGCTGGGACCACCCTGCCCTTCTGGTAAGCTTGTTGCTGTGACATTACAATGTCCCCCTGCAGCGTTTGACGGGATGCTGGGCAGGAGCACCGATCTCTGTTCCTGGGGGGGTTTTCTCTGTCCAGGGACCAGATTGCACCTGGACTTGGGCACTCGCCATGTGTTGAGGAGAGAGGTGTGTGGGTTCATCGTGGAGCTGCCATCGATGGCATTTGACCAGTAATAGTCAGGGCTGGGAACCCACTCAGCTCCCCTGCTGAAGAGGTGGATGTCCAGGGCTTCCTGGGACTCAGTAATGGGTGGAATAGTCCCAGCTGTGTCACCTGGGATAGTTTCAAGGCTGGCTCTGCCCTGTGACTCTCCTCTGCCCTTTACCTGGTGGGAAGCCCTTCAGGGACAGTGCTGGAGTCCCACCAGGCCCTGGGAAATTTGCTCCCAGATCGCTTTACCTGCCAGGGGCGAGGGCCCCCAGGGAGCCTCTTAGAGCTCCTTGAACTCTCCAGATAAGGGACTTCGCAGCTGGTTTGTCTACGCAGTTCAAAACACACCAGGGCTGAATGCTCCCCCTGCACCACCCGGCATCCGAGATAACAGCAAGTGCTGGGATTGGGGTCAGTATCCACAGCTGCTGCTCTGTGAGCAGTTTGTGGTGGCTGCTGGTGCAGTAAGCTCGAAGGCAGAAGGGGTCTAGAGGTGCCTCTCCTTTTGTCCGTGGAGGAGTGGAGGGAGCGAGATAAAACAGGTCAGAAACATTGCCCAGGGACCCTCATTCTGTGGAGTGAAGGTGCTGCACAGAGCACCTTGTAAGAGGTTTTTTTCTGCTGGCCAAGCCCTGGCAAAGCAGAGGACGTTGTCTGCAGACAGCAAGTCAAGGGAGAAGGCAGAAATACCCACCTCGTGCTTCCCTGCTAAGCTTTCTCCTCAGGATGCAGGCATGGAGTAGGACTGGGAGAGCAGATGGCATCACAAGGCTGCTTACTGAGAAGCAGAAAGGAGAAGAAGAAGAAGAAAAGGAAGTCCTATCAGCTTGTTGATGAAAACCGCTCACAAAACACTCCAGGACTAGGAAACGTGCTGCAGGCCGTTGGAGGGATGAGGGATCAGAGGAAGAGAGGCCATAGAGATGAAGCTTTTGTCTCTCTGCTAGCTCCACAAGAGCCTGAGCAGTTTCTTCTACCTTCCTTTGAGGACCTCCTCAGAGCATCTGCAGAGGAAAAGTTAGAAAGCAAAGGTAAACAGCAACAAGTGTCGTGGGCCAGGCAATGTTCCCCAGAAGGAAAGGGAGGGTGAAGCAGCTGGCTGTGATGTGTGGCCTCTAGTCATTCATTCACAACTGCCCCAGCCCCTAGGGACTGGGAGGAGGGAAAGATATGACGTTCTTTTCTAAGAAGGGCTGAAGGAACTTCAGGGAAAAGCTGACTGCTGAATCTGCTGCATGTCCTGAGTGTCTCTGCAGGGACAGGGCCTGTGGGCAGGTGGGGAGGCTCCTGTCAAGGGGACCCTGGGACTGGAGCAGTACTTCCTAGGGAGTCTGGGCTCATAGTGCCCACACTGCTTCCCCAAAAAAATTCCAGTCGGCTTTCAGCCCAGTTTTTAAGGAAGCTTGCTGGTCAAGAAGGAAAGTCCTTACTTGGCTCCATAATTAGTATGAAAACAGGAAGGAGGATGTAGGAGTCAGCAGTCAGTTTTTGCAGTGAAAAGAGATCTTTGCATTGGTCACATGTTTTTTCAACACATTCATGAGTGACCTGGAAAAGGGAATGAGCAATGAGATGGCAGGGCTTTGCTGAGGTGATTGGATTACTCAGGTTCATGGGGACAAGTGCCAGCTAGGAGGAGTACTGACAACCATTACAACACCAGGCAAGTGAAATTCAGTTTAGATAAATATCAAGTGATAAACGAGGGGGGAAGGGAAGAAGCCCCAAATCCACAAACATGATTATGCACTGAGCCAGCCATGAGCTGGCCACTCACAGCAAGGCCTGGGGCTATTTCAGATAGCTCAGTGTGCATAAAAACACACACTGAATCATTTTCTCCCAGTTACAAAGCAGAAACAAAGCAGGAAAGCCTATTACCACTCTTCAAATTGGTGTCACACCCCCACACAGTCCTTGTGTGCCCCCAGCACCTCTGGAAGGATCAAGAGGAGCCAGGGAAGGTTTGGAGAAAAGCAACAAGGAGGACCAAAGGCATGGAGCCATGCCTGAATGACTAAGTGAGCTAGTATTTCTCTGGAAAATATGCTGTTGGGTGGATACAATCCAGGTCTGTAAAGCAGCCACTCCAATGTTCATTCACCCTTTGATGCTGAAGGCAAGGGATCCCTGGTGAGGCCCTGCATGTGGGGAGAGCTGCTGCCCTCTCTCAGAAGCTCCTGAGTTGAAGGCGGAAGCAAGATTTCACAGAAGTGAAACCCACCGTGGCTACAAAACATGAATATCATGTCCCTTCCAGCTCGGAGGCTGGGGGAACAGTTGGGCAGTTGGTCTGTACCTGTGCCACATTTACTCTTTCCTAGCATCTGCTTTTGCCCTCTGATGGAGACCAGCCTTTGAGCCAGACCAGCCTCTGCTTCGACTCAAGGCACTTGCCTGCCCTTGTTTTGGGAGGGTTTGTGTTTGTCTCAGCACCGCAGTAGTGGCACAAAACTGCACACTCATCTCTCTTGTGAAATACAAGCGTGTGTCCTCACAGCTGGTGACTGAAGGTGGAGGTGGGCAGGACGCTGCCCAGGAGGCTAATTCCCTGCACCCCTGCACAAGGTAGGAGGATCCACAAGCAGCATGGTCAGAGTTCAGGCACGCATATGAAATCTCATGAAACAGGCAGTCTCAGGAGTGTTTCCTATCTTCCAGCTGAGTCATGGCCACCAAGGTTTCATGTGACTTGCATACCTGTGCTGGGCTTGTTCTGTGCCTGGAGATAAACCTTGAAGGTTTATCTAGATCAGCCTTCCTGACAGAACTCTGGTGTCGCCCAGTGGGCAAACGAATGTAGGGAATGAGGTGAAAGGCTGGAGAGGCAACTGTTCCTGTCCCATCTTGGCCGTGCTTGGAGGATGTACTGACATTATCCCTGCAAAGTGATCCCCTGACAAGTGGTGTCAGGAGGACGTGAGGTGCTTGCCATTGAGTCTGCTGGCAACCCCTTGGCTATGGACTGTCAGGACACTTGTACACTTGGTGTGGTGTAAATGGCTGTTATTTAAAGAGCTGGTGGAATATATACCCACAGCATGCATACATGGCACTATGGTATTGCTCGACTGGGAAACTAAGCATGCACTATGCTTACCCTTGGTGAAGGCAGCAGAAGCAGGGGAAAAGGCGGTGTGAGGAAAGGGAGAGGTAGGGAAGTCTCTGAAGCCGGGTGACAAACGGCTGCCTGCAGGTGTGGCTGTCCTGCAGTGCGGGTTTTTCCGCAGAGGTTAGGCATTTTTGGTGACAGCTGGCCCTGCTGTCAGCTCCCAGGGCTTGGCTGGCAATGGGGCTGCACGTGGCCACTGAGGGTGTCACTTGGCATCTGTCACAGTCTTTGTGTGGCATGAATGGGCAATTAAAATTGTGCCATCTCTTGTTTGTACCTACTCAAAGGTTCTAGCTCACAGAGCCCACTCTGTGATCTTGCGTCTTCTGCTTACACATCACTTCCATGGGGTTAAGACAAGAGTGCTCTATGCCCAGGAAGAAAAGGGATGTCCTTAGGTCAAGGGCCCACATCGCTCCTCCTTTTCCCTGTCCCTCAGGATGTGCAGCCACCAAGCTGGTGACTGGGCTAACCACCGGCAGACTCCTGCGGAGGGCAGTGAGAGCTGTGCTGTGCCGGCTGGAAGAGTGGCATCTGTTCCCATGTCCCATCGGGTAGGGCAGCTCTCCCCACGTGGGAGTAGGGCTGCCACCTGTTGCTGGTGTTGCTTCATGTGACCTTTTCTGTTTGTTGTAGGGTTCTTTGTAACAGCCAGCAGCTGGAAGTGTTTCGTGCTGTAATGACTGCTGCCCTTGGCAGGCACTGTCTCTTTGTGGAAAAAATTAGGAGGCATTTAGTGAAGTGAGACAAAACAAACAGAGCAGGCAGGAGACTGCGGCCGGGCAGTGCCTGCCAAGGAGGCTGGGCTCCTGACGCGGGGATGTGGGCACTGTCCAGACGGAAGCGGGAGGCGGTGGGAACGCACCGTGGCGGAGCGCCCTGCCCCAGCACCCCCGGAGTCCTGCTCCCGACCCCCCTTGCCTCCTCCCCAATGCTCCCGGCTCCTGCCATCTCCACCACGGCATCCTTCCCTTCCTGCCTTCCCTGGATGCTCGGGCAGCGGCACCTGGGCTATGTGCCAGCTGTGGTACCCGATACCTCTTCTCCTCCTCCTCCGCGGGTGCCGCTAGACCCACAGGGCTCCAGCCACCGTGACTTGAGCCAGGGCCCGGCACTCACCCCCAGGAGCCGAGGTGTGGAAGCAGGGAGGCGGCACACTGTCTTCAAATACTCAGCACAGGGTTCACTCAGCCTGGCTCTGTCCTCTCTCCCCAGGTATGTCTATGGGGTCAGTTCCTGCCCCTATTTCTTGGGACAGCGGTATGACCTGGTGGGGGCTGGAAGTGGGATCAGGGGCTTGGCTGGCAAGGGCAAACACGGTGAGGGCTTGCTGGGGACCCACGGGGGAAGCTGAGGTTCTCTTGCCAGCTTTGGGTTGAGATCTGTTTGCCTGGAGACAAGCAGTGGCCCCGGTGGGGTTTCTGTGTGCAAGGGGATAGCAGTTGTGTTTGCAGATCCCTCTGCTAATCCCGGGTTAGGATGTCTCCTCCCCGCAGAGACAGTGGCAGGCTGCCAGGAGGGGATTTTGGGAGGTTTTCTCTGGAAGCCCGGATGGCTCACAAGGGCAAGGCATGCCCCCGAGCTGTGTGTGTGGGAAGGCAGGGGAGCGGTGCTGCAGATGGCTCCGACATCAACAGGGTGGCACCTGTCGGGTTGGCAGAGCCCTCGGTCCTTTGCAGGCATACTGTTGTCATGCTCTATCTTCCCCAAGCGGCCCAGGGGCTTCCAAAATCCCTTTCCACATCCTACCGGCTGTTTTTCGGCTCCATCATACCTCAGGCTCCCCAGCCTGCAGGATCCTAGCGGAGGAGGAGGCAAGCTGTGCCCAGAACCGCACGGGCACCTGCGCCACGGACGGGCTGCGCTGCCTTCCATGCGTGCCGGGGCTGGCAGGGACTACAGATCCCAGCATGCTGCTGCCTGCCTCCTCCTCCTTCTCCTCCTCCTCCTCCGCCGCCCTACCTGGCAGGGCGCAGGCAGGGATGCTGCAGGCGGCAGTGGAGCAGCGGTCCGCGGGGCATGTTGCAGGGGGGCCGGGGACACGGTGCCGGCAGCCCCGCTGCAGGTGAAGCGCTGGGAGAAGTGCCGGAGCACCCCATGCTGCGCCGCCCGGACTGGAAAAGGACAAGGCAGGCCTGCGGTTCCTCCGGGACGGCTAATCCCGCTCTGCCCCGGGGAGGGAAGATCCCCTTTCGGGGCTCAGGGGGCCCCAGCTCTGGGGCTCTCAGAGCGATACCTGAGTGGTGCAGCGCCTGTGCAGGCGGTGACAGGGAAAAAGGAGCGGTGGGTGCCCGGGAGGGGACAGCAGTGCCAGGGACGCCCTTGGCTTTTCAAGGTGACCCAGGAAACGGCTGTGAGAGCCCCAGGGAAGCGGAATTGAAAACGGGGGATTTGCTGGTTCTGGCCGGAGAGGCTGCTGAGTTAAATGTGTCTTTTGTGCCACCGAGCCCCAGGCGTTGGAGGGAGCTGGGGCAGGCAGGGGGAGCAGACACAGCCCACTGCGCACATGCTTCACTCACAGCCCCGGGATTGGGGACAGAGAGCTGCAGGCTCACAAATCCCTTAAGAGCCTACTGCAAGCAGCTGGGCAACCAGCATGAGCAGCCTGGGTACCTCGGGAAAGCAGTTTCCTTTCGGAGGGAAGGCTTGGTGTGCCCAGCCAGCAGAATAAGGCTGTGTGTCACAGCCCCTTGGCTGAAGGACTCTGAGCTGCAGGTTTCCAAAGCTCCTGCACTGTCTTCTCGTCATCTTCTGGGTTGGTGTTTCACTCCCAGTACTGTGGAGCACTTACTTGGCAGCATGGGTTGGCGTTAAAACCAGTGCTGCCCCTGCCTGGTTTGTGTCTCTAGCTTTCCCATAAAATCTTCTGTTTGCTTTCCAGACGGAGAGCAGCCACAAGACTTGCTGGGACCTGTGCTGATTCTTGCCACACAAGATGACAGCAAGAGACGGGCCCCAAGATAGGTAATGACGAGTTCTGATGTAGCTGTGGGGGTCACAGATACCAGGAGGTGAGGAAGGACAGGAGAATCCAGCATCTGGGGGTCCCCCTCTCCTGCCTGCTTACTGGGCTACCGAGCTCTCCCTTCTTTCTCAACTTTTCCATAACAAAAGGGCTGTAAACAGTCCCCTATAAACATGCCTGGGGAGCCCAGCTCCCTCCCAGATCTGGTGATGGATGCTGTGTAGCTGGGTGCCACATGCTAAGGAACAACCAGCCTCTCCCTGCCTTCATACCCTCCTGGGAAGGGCCTCCCACAGCCCCTGTGTAGTGCCCCATCTCTGGCAGCCCAGGCTAGCAAGGGCTGTGGGACAGAGGCAGGGCAATAAATATTGTCTGGTGCCTCACACCATAGGGTCAGAAGCAAGACCTGTTCCTGATGCTGCCCAGCTTCCCCTCCAAACCACTCTGTCCCCTTCACAGGTACAAGGCTGTCTGGCTGATCTTCTTCATCCTTGGCCTGGGAACTCTGCTGCCATGGAATTTCTTCATGACCGCCAGGGAGGTGAGGACTTCCCTCCTGCTGTTGTCTGTGACACTAATTGTCCCCTGTCATGTCTAGGGACCATGGTGTAGATGTGGTGGCATGGCACAGCATGCAGAGGACCACAAGTGTGTGCGACCTGGGTGTGACGAGCAGCGCTGAAGCAGCAGGAGGGTTGGGCATGGGTCTGGATGAAGAGTAAGGGTGGCCTGGGAAGGTCTTGCAGAATCTCAGCCCCACCAGGCTCCTTCCTTTGCAGTATTTCATCAGCCGCCTTAAGGACCCGGAGGAGATGAGCCACGTCAGGAACCAGACTGGTGAGGCCACCTTCACACCCTCTTACCTGCAGTCTGTGTTTGACAACTTCATGACTCTCTGCGCCATGGTGCCCCTCCTCATCTTCACCTGCCTCAACTCCTTCATCCACCAGCGGTGAGCGTTGTTCTCTCTTGCCCCTCACTCTTGGCCATAGGGCCGCCCAGCCCTGGCCTGTTTTCCTGCCCCACCACTGAGCCAAGCTACAGCCCGTTCAGTCAAGTCAAAGACAAAACACTGGTCTCGTCTCTCAGAGTTTGGCTGGGATTCCCACAGTTAGAGCTTGGTCCCAGCCTCAGAGCTTTTTTTGGGGGTTGGATTTTCCTCACTGAGACCTTCTTTTGTAGGATTCCCCAGCAGATCCGCATCTCAGGCAGCCTTGTGGCCATTGGGCTGGTGTTTTTAGTCACCGCAATCATGGTGAAAGTCCCCATGGAGCCTCTTCCCTTCTTCATCTTCACCATGATCAGCATTATCTTCATCAACTGTGAGTGAAGCAGTGGGGGAAGTAAAGGGACACAGCCCCATTGCTAGGGCTGATCCCTCTGAGAAAAGCATGAACTTCACTGTGGGACAGCCAAGGAGGAGGGGGACTTGCCTTGCCTCGCAGGGCAGGGGCCATGGCTCCGTGCAGAGGTGCAGTCCATCCTTGCCTTTGGTTTCTCATTTCTGCTCATCTTTCCCCTTTGCAGCCTTTGGCGCCATTCTCCAGAGCAGCCTGTTTGGGCTGGCAGGGCTCCTGCCTGCCAGCTACACAGCCCCCATCATGAGTGGGCAGGGTTTGGCAGGCACCTTTGCTGCTTTGGCGATGATCTTCAGTATTGCCAGTGAGTAATCCCTGCGTTGCAAGTGACAGGGCCTTCCCAGACCATTGCTGTCACAAGAGCTGCCAGGGTCATGCTGTGTGGGAGATGGCAGCGGGGCCGTGCTCCTCTCAGCTGTCATCATCTTGCTTTCCTCTCCCTTCCTGTGCTCTCAGTTGGTGCCCAGCAACCCGAGAGCTTCATCGGTTACTTCACCACGGCCTGTGTGACAATCGTGCTGGCAATCGTCTCCTACGTAGTTCTGCCTCACATGGTGAGACTGTTCTCCTGGTGGGGAAGGGCCTGGGGACAGGGGACCTTTGTGCACCCCAGCACAAGAACCGTGGCCCACCCCAGCATACTTGGGGTATCTGAGTCCCTGGGTGAGCAGGAAAGCATCAATATCGGACATAATTGGAAGGAATACTTTGCCCATATTGCCTGTATCTGCTGTTGTCACATAGCCCCTGGCAGCCTTCCTTCTGCATGCATGAATGAGTCCTCTGTGCTGTCTCTCTGCAGGATTTCTTCCGATACTACTCCATGAAGGACAAGACAGAGTACCGTGTGTACAATGCAGAGCTGGAGACCAAGAGAGACCTGATTAAGAAAGGTGAGGGACTGCGAGAAGGAAGAGAAAAGGGAAAGAGCTTAAGGGGACAGAATGAGATAGAAGGACTGAATTAGATCTCAGCTTTCTGGGGTCTGCTGTGCCCTACTTGTGTCTCTCTCTGCAGACGAGAATGGGATGGAGCAGAATAACTCAAAGATCATCCCTATGCACAACCCTGATGAGCAGCCCTCTGTCATTGCTATTTTTAAGAAGGTCTGTGAGTTGCCAGTGAGCCTTGTCCTGCCCTTCCTTTTGGGATGGGCACAGGTGTAGGAGAGCATGGGGAGAGGAGACCAGCCCTGCACTGGTCTCTTGCCTTGTGTTTGGTACCAGCATTTTTCTTTCATATGCCTAGCTCTGGGTCATGGCTCTGTCTGTCTGTTTCGTCTTCACTGTCACCATCGGCGTCTTTCCTGCCATCACAGCTAATGTGTCCACTGTCCTCGGAGAGGGAAACAAATGGGGTAAGTGTCCTGGGGATGGGGGTGAGGTAGGAGAAAACTGAGAACAAGGTAAATGAGAGAAAAGAAAGTGGGGCTTGAAGGTATGTGTGGTGGGGTAACCCTGTCTGGATGCCAGGTGCTCACCAAAGCCACTGCAGCACTCCCCTCCACAACTGGACAGGGGAGGGAAAATATGACAAAAGGCTTTTGGGTCAAGACAAGGACAGTGAGAGATCACTCACCAATTACTGTCATGGGCAAAACAGATTCAACTTGGGGAAAATTAATTTAATTTATTGCCAATCAAAACAGAGTAGTATAATGAGAAATAAAAACTAAATCTTAAAACACCTTCCACCCACCCCTCCCTTCTTCACAGGTTTAAGTTTATTCACAACTTCTTTATCTCCTCCCTCTGCAGCAGTGCAGGGGGACAGGGAATGAGGGTTGCAGTCAGTTCATCACACATTTGCTCTGCCACTTCTTCATCCTCAGGGGGAGGACACCTCCCATTTTTCCCCTCCTCCACCATGGGGACCCTCCCATGGGAGGCAGTCCTCCATGAAGTTCAATGTGAGTGCTTCCCACGGGCTGCAGTTCTTCATTAACTGCTTCAGCCTAGGTCCCTTCCATGGGACGCACTCCTTCAGGAATAGACTGTTCCTGCATGGGTCCCCTGCAGGGTCATGAGTCCTGCCAGCAAACCTGCTTCAGAGGGGGGGGGTCTTCCCCAGGCAGCAAGTGGATATCTGCTCACTGTGGACCTCCTTGAGCTGCAGGGGAAAAGCCTGCCTCACCATGGTTTTCACCATGGGCTGCAGGGGAATATTTGCTCTGACATCTGGAGCGCCTTCTCCCCCTCCTTTTCCACTGGCCTTGGTATCTGCAGAGCTGTTTCTGTCACATATTCTCACTTCTCTCTCTGGCTGCAATTGCACACATTGAGATTTTTTTCCCCTTTCTAATATGTTATCCCATAGGCCCTACCACACTCACTGATGTCCTTGGCCAGTGGTGGGTCTGTCTTGGAGCCATCTGGCATTGGCTCTGTCATACATGGGGAAGCTTCTAGCAGCTTCTCTCAGAAGCCATCCCTATAGCCCACCCCGCTACCAAAACCTTGCTACATAAACCCAGTACAGAATGCCTGAAGTGAAGAGGGAACCACTGTGTGTGATGGTTTGGATGTGGACACCAGCCTGGCTGGGAGCCCATTCCAGGCCTTAGTGGGAAACTGGTAGGACTTAGACTTGAAAGACAGTCAGTGTCCATGCACTGTATGAGGTGCTGGGGTATGAGGGGCTGGGGCACACTGGCCTCGTTACTGACCTCCCTCTTCTGCAGGTCTCTACTTCATTCCTGTCTCCTGCTTCCTGCTCTTTAACGTCTTTGACTGGACAGGACGAAGTCTCACTGCCGTCTTCACATGGGTAAGCATGGGGCAGGGAGCAAATGCCCAGGCAGTGTCCATCCCTAGGTCCTTCAGCCATAGCTCTCACTGAGGCTGCCATCTATGGCTTGGAGCAGGAAGGAGGTGCAGAGCTAACTCCTGCTTTGAGTTCTAAGCGGAGATTTATGGGTCAGAGCCGAGAACCACAGTGTTGTTCTGTCCTCCCACCCCTCTTTCAACACGGCTTGGATGAAGTTGCCTCCTCCATTTCAGCCTCTCTGTAAACAAACCTTCACTCCAGCTATGCAAACGACGAGACAGGATGGCGACAGGGAAAGAGGGTGAAAGACAGGGCAACCCAAAATAAAACCTCTGGTCTCGGCACAGGACACAGCTGCTTCAAAGACCCTTGTCCTGAGAGCAGGGCAGGGCTGTGCCATGTGGGTCACAGAACTGTCCCCTGCCACATCCCCTTGCTCTCATCTCCCCAGGATGGGCAAGGAAGGGGCCTGTCCTGTCTGGGTCTCTTCCTGCCCCTTCACCCACCCTCCAAGTGCTGTTTCCCCCTGTATTGTTCAGGCTGTTTGTTTAGAGAAGCTCCTTGGGACCATGTGCCACGTGGGGTCTGCATGGGCCTGACTTCCCTGTGGCCTGGAGCTGCTTCTCCCCTGGCCATCACTGCTTGTTGCCTTCGCTCTTGGCCATGAGCCGCCTTGCCTGGTGTCCAGGCCACAGCCTCCATGGTGGGATGACCCAGCAGGAGGCATTTCCAAAACAAGGCTGTGTGGAAAGTCTGACTGCATGTGGTCTGGGCCACATTTCCTTGTTGGGCTCCTGCTCGCACTTTTTCTCCTCAAGCAGGAGAGGCAGCTGTTCTCTCTAGTTTGCCCCATAGACATGGCAGCTGGCCTAACCTCAGCTTCCTCCTGTGTTCGTGGAGTTTCCTGTGGCCACACCAGCCCAGCAGCTCCCAAGGCAGCTGTGGGTCTCTGCTCACCTCAGACCAGTGAGCCCTGCAAACTGCAAACCTGGCACTCCAGAGAGAACGAGGCTTGCCTTGTTCCAGGGGCTGCCTTGGTCCCAGCTGCAGGGACATCCCAGGGGGATGGTACCTCCTCTTTTGTCCCAGCCTCAGTTGCCCAGGAACTCTGGTAGGATCCATGGACACTGTAATTTGGTCCATGCCTTTCCCAGCACATTCCAAAACAGCCCCAGCATAATCCCTTTCCCAGATTGCTGGATCTTGCCGTGCTTGGCTGGGAGATGGCGTAGGACGCTGAAGCACTGGCTAAAGCCCAGTTTGCAGGTGCTGAGGTGCCAGAGGGGATTTACCTTAGCCACCCTTGTCCTGCACGCTGGCTCACTGCATGAGCGTGTACAAAGCTCTCTTGCCTGCCTGTTGCCAGCAAGGGCTTACGAGTTGCCCACAAGCCCAGCTCAGTATTTTGGCTCTAGTGCTGCTTCAGGTCACCTGCGACAGGGCTTTCACACCTATGAGAACCTGCTTATGACTGCAGGTGGTGATGCTGAAATTTGTTGCAGCAGAGAAAGTCTCTCAGCAGCTTTACCATCTCTGTGGCTCCTCTACAGCCCTGACGCAGTAGGGACCAGCCTCTGTATAGCGCCTGCCAGCATGCCATGGGATGGGGAATGTCCAGTTCTCAGCTGCTCAGTGATCTGTGTTTTTCTCCCAGCCTGGGAAGGACAGCTGCCTCCTGCCAGTGATGGTGGTCCTCCGTGTCATCTTTGTCCCTCTTTTCATGCTGTGCAACGTGAAACCCCGTTACTACCTGCCTGTTGTGTTCTCTCATGACGCCTGGTACATCATCTTCATGATCTTCTTCTCCATCTCCAATGGCTACCTGGCCAGCCTTTGCATGTGCTTCGGGCCAAAGTGAGTGTGAGCTGGGGACAGGGGAAGGGTTGGTTGGTTACACCCCCAGATACCAGCCCTGGCGTGACTCCTGGAGTCTGGCTCTGCCCAGCTGTGGCATCTGGAGAAGAGGCCACAGGCATAGAAGGGAATTGTCACTACCCTCAGTGTCCCATCTCTGAGGCTTGTGCCTCCATATCCTAGGGATGAGGAAGCTATTTGGGCTCTCCATTTTCCTCACCTGCCATGCAGGGGAAGGGGCTGGATGCAGCGGGGATCTGGAGGGGGGAGGAAAGCATGGCACAGCATCCACAGCAGGGTGAGCAGCCTTGCCCAGCACAGGCAGCACGAGGAGCCCCACTGGGGCTCAGCCAGGTGGGATGCAGTGCATGGGGACAGGAATCAGAGAGGGATGTCCCTGGTGCCAGGAGCTTCAGGGTGGCCTGCCTGATGCACTTTATGAGCCCACAGTGTAGAGACTTAGAGTTCTTGTGGCTCTGGGAGCCAAGGTGGATTTCTTCTTGCCGTTCCTCTGCTGCAGACGAGCCTCCCAGCTCCACTGAACAGCAGGGCACAGGACATGCATCCTGAGGATGGATCTGACACCTGTTTCTCCCCCAGGAAAGTGCTTGTGCACGAAGCAGAGACAGCTGGAGCTGTCATGGCGTTTTTCCTGTCACTGGGTTTGGCCCTAGGAGCTGCCGTCTCCTTTCTGGTCCGAATTCTTATCTAGCAGAGGCACACAGAGGGTGCAGGGACACCAAGAGATGGCTCTGCATCCTCCACTGAGGCCCTGGACACCTCAGCACTGTGGGGAAATAACAGCTCATACCTGTCCCTGCCAAATCACACTGCCACAGCAGACATCACACCCAGGGATGGTTCCACTCCTGCAGGGTTGGCCTGGTTCCTGCCACGCTCAGCTGTGTGATGCCTTCAGGCCTACGTGCCTTCTCCTTCCCCGTGTTGTGTGTGTTGTAAGATCCCTGGGATCTCAGAGAGGTCCAGCTGCCTCCCGTGCTGCGTAACTTCCCTGGCTCAAGGCCAAAAGCCATTTTCAGCCTCTTTCTCTCTGACAGAGTGAAAGGCTGGTAATCAGTGTTACTCCTCCTCTTGCCCTTGTCTCCAAAGCACCTAGGAGATTCTCCCCGCTCCTTCTAGGGGGTCTGGAAATATCCCACACCCCTCCTCCTGCTGGTAAGACTTGTGAATGGGGAGGAGAGCCCCAGCCAGCCTCGCCATCCCTGCTCTCTGCTAGATGCACATCCCCCTGCCCAGTGGTATCCCAAGAGTGTAGACATCTGTGTCCCAGCCACAGAAAGAGCCAACACCATGGCTAGGCTGAGGGAGGAGGAGGTCTCCATACCCCACCTTCTCCCCCTCTCCTTGCCTCTGTTCCCCTTTTTTTTTTTTTTGTGATTCTGCCATTGTTTTTTTCAGCCTACTGGTTGTGTGACAGGAGGTTCCATTGTGGACTACAAGAGGAGAGGCAGCAACTCCCTTCCCAAGAAAGCTGCCTTCCCTGTCTGCCTGTGCTGCAGGGGGAGGCCTCACCTCTCTCTTGGCTTTCCTGTCCCTTGTCGTGTAAATGTGTCTATACAGTTGCCATTTTCTATAAAAAGACCAAAATGCTCCTTTGGGTATGTGTTTTTGTCTCCATCGCCACAGGAGAGGGTCTGTGGAGGGACAAGGGTTGGAGTGAGAAGACACCAGCATTTCCTTGGCATCCTGCGATCCCTGTAACCAGCATCAGATGTGAAAAGGGTGTGGGCATCCCCTGCACACTCAGGACCAGCTGTGAGGACACAGCCAGTGTGGGAAGGGGATCGTAGAACTGTAAAGTCAGAATGGTTCAGGTTGGAAGGGGCCTTGATCATCCAGTTCCAAACCCCCTGCCACAGGCCATGACAGCTTCCCCTACACCAGGTTACTTGGAGCCCCATCCAGCCTGGACTTGGAACACTTTGAGGGGTGGGGCATACACAGCTTCTCTGGGCAACCTGTTCTAGTGCCTCATCACTCGCACAGTAATAAGTTTCTTCCCTTACATCTAAACCTTCCCTCTGTTTGAAACTATTCCCCCTTGTCCCGTAACTATGTACTCTTTGTCCCTGTCCATCTTTCTTGTAGGTCCCCTTCAGGTACTGGAAGGCCACAATTAGGTCACACCAAAGCCTTCTCTAGGCTGAATGATCACAATCCTCTCAGACTTTCCTTGTAGGAGAGGTGCTCCATCCCTCTGATCACGTTGGTGTTCTTCCTCTGGATGCTCTCCAACAGGTCCAGGTCCTTCCTGTGCTGGGGACCCCAGAGATGGATGCAGCACTGCAGGTGGGGTCTCACCAGAGCAGAGTAGAGGGGCAGAAAACTGTCCCTTGCCCTGCTGGCCACACTGCTTTGGATGCAGCCCAGGATTGTCTTTCTGAGCTGTGAGTGCACATGGTGAACTCATGGCCAGTCTCTCATTCACCAGCACCCCAGGGATGCTGCCCTCGGGGTACACCAAGGGACCACTGACACCTCTGATAAAGAGCAGGTGCACCTTCACATTTTGTGGTGCAGTGACCTGCAGCACTGCACCTGGGAGCTTTCCTTGTCCCTGGAAACAGCCGGACTGCCACCTCCCGCTCCTGGGGTGAACTACAGCAGCCTGCTCCCGGGAATCCCCCTCTCTCTGCCCCACATCATTGACAGCCATCACCTCCTTGCACCACCAGGCACCAAAACCCATGTGGGGGCTCGGGTCCCCTCATCCCAGCTTCCTTTGCTGGTCAGGACTTTTTTACCCACAGCTTCAGCACAGAATCGCAGAATGGGTCAGGTTGGAAGGGACCACAGTGGTTCATCTGGTCCAACCTCGCTGCTCAAGCAGGGTCATCTGAGAGCACATGGCACAGGATTGTGTCCAGACAGTTCTTGAGTGTCTCCAGTGATGGAGACTCCACAGTCTCTGGGGGCAATCTGTTCCACTGCTGGGTCACCCACACAGTAAAGAAGTTCTTCCTCATATTCAGGTGAAACTTCCTGTGCATCAGTTTCTGCCCCTTGCCTCTTGTCCTATTGCTTGGCACCACCGAGCAGAGCTCCTATTGTCACGCTCCCTTGAGCTACTTATAGACATTGATGAAGTCCCCTCTCAGCCATCTCAAGGCTGAACAGGCCCAGCTCCCTCAGCCTTTCCGGGTAAGAGAGATGCTCCTGTCCCTTAATCATCTTTGTTACCCTCCTCTGGACCGGCTCCAGAAGCTCCATGTCTCTGTTGTACTGAGGAGCTCAGAACTGGACAGAGTACTCCAGACACTCGAACGGTAAGGCTTAAGATTGATTTATTTTATTATTTTCCTTGGACACTAAAAAGACAACATCTCCAAACACTGGTTTGCGACGGAGACACGGCCCTGCCATACACCCCGGCGCTCACACCTCCTGTCCCCGCCCCCTCATCCGCTGTTCTGCGGTTACACGCAGCCTCAGGCCGGCACAGCTAGGCGGCTCCCGGCCTCGGGGGGAGCTGCAGGACGCAGCCGGGGCAGTGCAGCCGCCGGTTCCCTGCCCCAGCCATGGAGCCGCAGAGGCGCCGCCGTCACCTCTGTGGAATACTCTGGAAGACTCTGTTAGCCGATAGATGTATTCCTCCGCGACAGGGCGCGGAAAAGAGTTCCTCGCCGGGTCTCCCCGCCGCCGCTCGCCGAGGCGCTCGGAGGTCCCAGACCTGCGG
>VZTJ01005468.1:101620-117335 GCA_013397795.1 Orthonyx spaldingii
CACAGTAGCAGCATGAAGCCGAGCATTCATTGCACGCCCGCCCTCGCCATGGCCGCCGCTAAACGGCAACTCCTATCCCTCCCGTGCACCATCCACCAGGGGTTCGCTGACCGAGACCCCTTTAAGGCGGAAGGATACGATGTGCAAGGAGGCCTCCTCCCCGCACCGTGCCTATAAAAGCCGGCCGCTAGAGACAGTAGCTCTTTCGCCGGTCCCTCACACCCGAGACGGTAGGGGCAGGACGGGGAACGAGGCTGGGCCTGATGTCCCCATCACCCCCTTCCCAGTGCTCGTGCCCAGAAAGTGCTCTGAAAATAGGCCTCTGTTTGCCTTGTAGATGCCCGAGAAAGTGCAGCACGAGGAGGAGGATGCGGAGACCTTCGCCTTCCAGGCGGAGATCGCCCAGCTCATGTCGCTCATTATCAACACCTTCTATTCTAATAAGGAGATCTTTCTGCGGGAGCTCATCTCCAACGCCTCCGACGTGAGCCCGGGCGCGAGTGGCCTCCTTGCTGTGCCGGGGTGCTCGGGGTCGGGCTGGTGTCGGGGGTGCCCAGGGAGAGCCGATCCCCGGCTCTCCGGGAAGCTGGTGGGGGGAAGGGATGGAGGTGACTGTCGGGCAGGGAGGCCGTGTCGAGCATCCCTCTCTCCCCCAGGCCCTGGATAAGATCCGCTATGAGAGCCTGACCGACCCCTCGAAGCTGGACAGTGGGAAAGACCTGAAGATTGACATCATCCCTAGTCCCCGGGACCGCACACTAACCCTGGTGGACACTGGCATTGGGATGACAAAAGCAGACCTGATCAACAACCTGGGCACCATTGCCAAATCTGGGACCAAAGCCTTCATGGAAGCCCTGCAGGTGGGTTGCCTTCGGCTGCATGGGTTCCCTGGGGCCTGGGTCACAGGCTGACGTTGAATGTACAAATAATAATAAAAAAATAATAAAGAGGCCCCGCTGCCTTGTTTGCTATGGGAGCTGTTGGCCTACCCAAGTGTGCTTTCCCCACCTTTCCAGCAGCAGGGAGGAGCTGAGGGTAGAGCTGGTTGCCTGTTGGCACTTGCATGTTTTTCTCTGTGTGCATGACCCAGTTCTTTGCTGCTGTGAATCAGACATTTTCTATCTCTTTGCTGGTCGTAACAGTTGCTCTCTGCTTTCACAGGCAGGCGCAGACATCTCCATGATCGGCCAGTTTGGTGTGGGTTTCTATTCTGCCTATCTGGTGGCTGAGAAGGTGGTTGTCATTACCAAGCACAATGATGATGAGCAGTATGCTTGGGAATCATCGGCGGGGGGCTCATTCACTGTCCGAACTGACCATGGTGCGTATTGTACAAAACACCAGGCATGTTTTCCTGCCAGAAGCACCCCTTTTGCTGGTGCTCCCTAGAGCCGTGCACTGGTTGATGCTGGGTATCCCGTAATATTTAGGCTCAAGGATCTGGTCACGCTTGCTCTCTGCCCTGAAACACTGATGTTTTTCTTCCCACACTGCAGGTGAGCCCATTGGACGTGGCACCAAAGTGATCCTGTACCTGAAGGAGGACCAGACTGAGTACTTGGAGGAGCGTCGTGTGAAAGAGGTGGTGAAGAAGCATTCCCAGTTCATTGGCTACCCCATCACGCTCTATGTACGTAAGGAAAGGACTGTGGGGTCTCACTTGAAAGCTGGAGGCAGGGGTGGGTGGTGTTGGGAGCAGGAGCACAGAAAAGGCCCAGTGTACAATCCCTTCTGGTCCCTTCCATAGTTCCTGGCTGCTGGGTGCTGAATGTGGTGCTCTCAGCATCTGTGGCCAAAGGGGATTTGAGGCTGGGGGCTTACTGGAGGTGAAGGAGGTGGGTAACAGCCACACTCAAGACCTTTGATCTCTGCAGCTGAAGATCATCTTAAACCAGCCATGGAAAAAAGAGGGTTTCCTGCCGCTTGTCTCAGACACAGCCTTTGGTTGCATGATGAGAGGCTTTTGAGGACTGGTTCCAAGAGAAGCTTTGATTCCAGATGATGTGTTTGTTTGGCCTTGGAGGACACCATTTTTCTCATCTGAAGCAAAAGGATTCTTGGTAACTTGGGGCTAAACCTGACTATTGTTTGTTTCTTTCTGCACAGCTCGAGAAGGAACGTGAGAAAGAGATCAGTGATGATGAGGCAGAGGAGGAGAAAGATGAGAAGGAGGAAGAGTCAGTGTCCAAAGATGAAGAGAAACCCAAAATCGAGGATGTGGGCTCTGATGAGGAGGAGGAGGGAGACAAAGATAAGAAGAAAAAGACCAAGAAAATCAAGGAGAAATATATTGATCAGGAGGAGCTGAACAAGACCAAACCAATTTGGACCCGCAACCCTGATGACATCACCCAGGAGGAGTATGGCGAGTTCTACAAGAGCCTCACCAATGACTGGGAGGACCACTTAGCTGTGAAGGTGGGTGCTGGGCTACCCTGCCTTCCAGGGAGAGGCAGAGGGCCCCTTTCTAGCCCTTTTCCAGAGTCACCTCATGGCTGTGCCACTGTGGGACTGAGCACTCTCAAGCCATTTGCTGATGGAGCAACCTCCACTGTGACTCTCGTGCATGTGGAAGGATTGGCAGTGCCAGTCCATAAGCAAGACAGGAGGGTGTGGGGCCTTGGAGAAGCATACACTTCTCTGTCCAAGCCTGCTGGATGCCACAGAACCTTGGCACATGGGGGATAGTGGGCCTGTGCAGGAGGAAATGCAGGCTGCTTGCATGCTAGAGATGCTGCTGTGCCCCCTTGCCAGCCCCAGTGCTGAGGAACAGCAGTTCAGCCTCCCTGCATTGGGAACTGGGGAAAGGGGTAAAAGTGAAGCACTCCAGCAGCTGGGTTTTTTTTCCTGGCTTCACAGCACTTCTCCGTGGAAGGGCAGCTGGAGTTCAGGGCGCTGCTTTTCATCCCACGCCGTGCCCCTTTTGACCTGTTTGAGAACAAGAAGAAGAAGAACAATATTAAGCTGTATGTGAGGCGTGTGTTCATCATGGACAGCTGTGACGAGCTCATCCCTGAATACCTGAGTAAGAACCCCCTGCCTCAAGCTCCCAGTGCACAGCTGGGATCCCCACAGCCTGTGGTACTACTTCCAGTACAGAGGGATTGGATGAGGCGTTAGCTGGTGTGGGTGCATAGCAGTCAGTGTTTCAGCTCTTTTGTTTTGGTGTTGAAGCTCAGAATCCTTAACCAGATGCCTGTTTTCATTCCCCCTACTCAGACTTCATCCGGGGTGTCGTGGACTCAGAGGACCTGCCTCTGAACATTTCTCGTGAGATGCTCCAGCAGAGCAAGATCCTCAAAGTGATCCGGAAAAACATTGTGAAGAAATGCTTGGAGCTCTTCTCTGAGTTGGCAGAGGACAAAGAGAACTACAAGAAATTTTACGAGGCTTTTTCCAAGAATCTGAAGGTGAGCTGGGCACCCTGCACCTGGAGGAGGGAAGGGTCCATGACCCATCTCCCTGAGGAGCAATCTTGTCCCTACGCTGTGTCTCCTCTGCATGGATGTTAGGATAAAGGGAGTGGGTCTCACGAATGCCTCCGAGTGCCTTTGTGGGCAGCTGTCCCGTCTGGCTGCCCTAGGCCAAACACTCAAATGATCAGGAGGTGGGCAGATGGCTGTGCCTCAGGGGTGGCCAAGTGCAGCCAAGTCCTATCCTGGAGACTTCATGCATCTCTTCTGCCCCCAGCTGGGCATCCACGAGGACTCCACCAACCGGAAGCGCCTGTCGGAGCTGCTGCGGTACCACACGTCCCAGTCGGGAGATGAGGTGACTTCGTTGTCAGAGTATGTGTCCCGTATGAAGGAGAACCAGAAGAGCATCTACTACATCACAGGTGAGCCACAGCTGCTCTGAGCCCTAGCAAGGTGGAGGCAGGTAACCTGCATACGAACCTTCATTTAAAACTTCCTCTGCCTTCAGCAGGCCATCCCTGCTGAATTACAGCTCATTCCTGGGGGCTGGGGAAAAGCCACCAGGCCTAGAACCCTGGCTGCTGCCAGTTTTACATTAGGGGTCCTGAGTGACTGGTGCTGTTTGTCCTGCTGTAACCAGCTCTTACCTCTTGGTGATGTTTCATTTCTACCCTCCACAAACACAGGGGAGAGTAAGGAGCAGGTTGCTAACTCAGCCTTTGTGGAGCGTGTGCGGAAGCGTGGCTTTGAGGTGGTTTACATGACAGAGCCCATTGATGAGTATTGCGTGCAGCAGCTCAAGGAGTTTGATGGCAAGACCCTGGTATCAGTCACCAAAGAAGGGCTGGAGCTGCCTGAGGACGAGGAGGAGAAAAAGAAGATGGAGGAGAGCAAGGCCAAGTTTGAGAACCTGTGCAAACTTATGAAGGAAATCCTGGACAAGAAGGTGGAGAAGGTGAGCTGGGCAGGGAGCTTGGCCCTGGGCCAGAGGGAGGAGGGCTGGATCCTCCGTGCTGCAGGTGAGGGCCCCCGCTCAATGCATGCCTCTCATCTCCTGCAGAGGAGCCGCTAGAGGAGACTGGAGGGCCCAGCATGCACCATCTTGCTCTAAGCAGCCAGGCTGCAGGCGAGGGGCACTGACCCAAATACGTGCATTGATGGGAGAGGGTAAGTGTGGGAGACATGCAGCGGGTGCTCAAAGTGCTGGCTGAGCTGTCTACATTAGTCTGTGCAGCAGTCCTGGAGCTGCTTGGAGCATCTCTGCTTGCTTTGGGGTTGTCCCCAGGTGAACGAGGGGCAAAGACTTGGTCTGTAGTGTGCTGTGGCTGGGTGCAGTGCAGGGCTTATGGGAGCCTTGCTCAGCTAACCCTTGGCTCTGTTGGCAGGTCACCGTCTCAAACCGACTGGTCTCATCCCCCTGCTGCATTGTCACCAGCACCTACGGCTGGACGGCCAACATGGAGCGCATCATGAAGGCTCAGGCACTGCGGGACAACTCTACCATGGGCTACATGATGGCCAAGAAGCACCTGGAGATCAACCCTGACCACCCAATTGTTGAAACCCTTCGCCAGAAGGCTGATGCTGACAAGAATGACAAAGCTGTTAAAGATCTGGTGGTGTTACTCTTTGAGACTGCTCTGCTGTCCTCTGGTTTCTCCCTGGAAGATCCCCAGACCCACTCCAACCGCATCTACAGGATGATCAAACTCGGGCTTGGTGAGTATCCATGCAACTTCTCAAGGCTGGAGAGGGCCTGAAAGCAGGTTAACTGGTCAGACTGGTGTCTTGGGGCAGGGGGGGCCAGGAAGTGAGCTATGCTGGTATGATGCGCCTAAGTGGCTCTGTACATCAGAGGGCCAGGAGAAAGTGTAAACCTGGAACAAGGTATTTTAGGAGGGCTCAGGGCTCTGGGTGGACTGCCCTGTCCTCCACAACACCAGGAGCCACCACCAGGATGTTCAGATGACAAACTGAGGCTTTTTATTCTTTCAGAGTAAATGTGAAAAGTCTGTCATGGGTGATGTGACCCATCTGCTGAAACAGCTTGTGCTTGCACACAGCCTTTTCCTCCAAATTCACTATTTAGCTAAAAATGTAAATCGGAAGGTGCTGTGACTTGGCACAACTAAGTTAGTAACTCTGCTGCCTAGTCTCAGTAGGAGTAGGGTCTTCTATGAGTCAAATTGCAGGTAAGGGGACTGGATGATAGTACAATTTTCTGTTCAGAGTATACTGAAATAGCAATCTGCAGTGTTGGAAACTGATTAGCTCCAGAGTCTTGCAACTGCTTTAGTTGTGACTTGACTGAATTTACTGCATTTTTCTCTAGAGGAGTGTTCATGGCTTAAACCACATTCTCCTGGCTTAAACTCCAGGGTTTTGTGGTGCTTGGTGACAAGTCTTTTGTAGTTAATCTCTGCTGGCTAAGGAGTGCACTCTAATGGCAGAGGTAGTATCCATATACTAGTGTGGATGTTACTGGGAAGACGCTGCTGATTAGTGCTGGCGTTGGCAATACTCGTTACAATGTTGACTTGCATTCTATTAGTTTTCACCCTGGAGGAAAGGAGACTGAGGGAAGACCTCACTGCAGTGTACAGCTTCCTCAAAACGAGACGCAGAGGGGCCTGCAGTGGTATCTTCTCTTTGGTGACCAGTGACAGGACCTGAGGGAATGTCATGAAGCTGTGTCAGGAGAGGTTTATGCTGGATATTAGGAAAAGGTTTCTCACCCAGAGAGTAGCTAGCCAAGGAACAGACTCCCCAGGGAAGTGGTCACAGCACCAAGCCTGCCAGCATTCAATAAGTGTTTGGACAACACTCCGAGGCACGCAGTGTGATTCTTGGGGCTGTCCTTTGTAGAGCCAGGAGCTGGACTTCAGTTATCCTTGTGGGTCCCATCCAAATCAGAATATTCTATAATTCTGTAAACTACTGGATGCTAATAGCCCCATTCCTCAGGCTGGGGGCAGGAGCCAGGTTTACCCTGGGAGAGGCTGTACATCGGGGATCAGGTGTCATTTGGAGGGCTTATCTCTTCCTTTGCTCCCCTCTCCCAGGCATTGATGAAGATGAGGTGACTGCAGAGGAGCCCAGTGCAGCTGCTCCTGAGGAAATTCCCCCTCTGGAGNTCCCATCCAAATCAGAATATTCTATAATTCTGTAAACTACTGGATGCTAATAGCCCCATTCCTCAGGCTGGGGGCAGGAGCCAGGTTTACCCTGGGAGAGGCTGTACATCGGGGATCAGGTGTCATTTGGAGGGCTTATCTCTTCCTTTGCTCCCCTCTCCCAGGCATTGATGAAGATGAGGTGACTGCAGAGGAGCCCAGTGCAGCTGCTCCTGAGGAAATTCCCCCTCTGGAGGGAGATGAAGATACATCCCGCATGGAAGAGGTAGACTAAAGGAGGAAGGCTCTTCCTTCACCTGCCAGACCTCTGCTCTATATTATGTCTGCTTAGAAGATGGTCTGCTCCCACCAGCTGCTACTGACTCCTTGGTGGTGTCTATTTTTTTGGCTCTGTTTGGCTGGGGTTGTTTTTGGCAGGGTGCAGGAGGGCATGATTCCCTGTTTGTTAGTAGTGGTTCAGGTAGCCTGAGGCCTGTCTGTTCTGTGTCTTTCTGCTTGTGTAGGAACAGCTGATGGGGAGTGGAGGTGTGAGGAGGCATCAGGTTTCCCCTCTCCTCTGGGGTGGGAGAGCCCTTCCTCCGAGCTGCTGCCTCCCTGAAGCCCCAGGATAGCATAACGTATTTTGGCTGAGTTTTGTTTGATTATTTTTCTGGTTTTTTGTTCTACTGGAATTAAAGAATTGATGATTTACCCGGTGGAATCCCTTGTATTTCATGCTTGCTCAATGGAGCAAAATGTCTCAGGTTGTGCCTGAGGGCATTGGACTGTTGATCTCTCTTGTGCCCTGACTGCATTTCTGAGCCCTGCTTTAGGTGATCTTCACCTCTTCCATGCCCAGGCAGGATGAAGTGGGTGGAGGCACACATGACCTGCTGTGCAGGTGGGGTCATCTCCAACGAGCAGTAGTTCTCCAGCTGGAGTGCTGCATGCCCCACAGCCTGGGAGCAAACTGCCAATCTGCATGGCTCAGCTGGGGGAGCTGTGCCAGGGCCCGAGCCTGGGCTGCTGCTGGCTGGTGTGATTTGAGCACCTCTGGGGCAGGACTGTGGCAGGAGCCACCTGCCTGTTCCACTGCAGTGTGGAGTGACAGCTCAGGACTGTAGTCAAGCTGCCTCTCTTCAGCTGCTGGGCCAAAGACTCAACTCCTTTCCTCCCACCTCCAGCCTGCCCCTTCTGGCCTTCTGCAGCCATTGGGTGTTTGGCAGTATCTGGTTTCTTTCCACCTGTGTCCTAGATGACAAGCCTGGGACATCACCTGTGACTGAGCTGGGACTCCTTGCATTGACTTCACACCCTGTGAGGTTTGTCACCCCTGGCCACAACGGCCCTTGGGATTTGTCAGGGAAACATGACACCAGCATTGAGTTCTCTTGGTGCCTGCGTGCCAGCTGCCACAGGCACAAAACAGAACGGGCTTTAGCCAGTATCCGTTGTCAACAGGGAGGCAGAGCCTGCTGGCATCCCTTGCTGACACCAAGACACTGACTGTGCTGCCAGGGGGGCAGGTGTGGGGGTGCAGCCTGCTAGGGCAGTGCTGGAGCTGAGCTAGCAAATTGTTTAAAAGTAGGATTTCTCTTTGGATAGGAAGGTGTTGCCAAATACTGAATCAATAAAAATTAACTTTTTAAGTTAATGTTCTGGGTTTTCTTTTTCCACTAATGTTTTGTCTAAATCTACATTTAAATTAGAAAGGTTATCCCATTGTATCCCATTCCTAACCTGGCAGTGTGGGTTTTTATTGTTTTGTTTAGGTTTTTTCAATCAAAGGAAATCTCATTCCATTTTCAGTGTCTCAGCAGATGGTGAGTGCAGACATCTGGGCAAATTTGTAGGGCAGAATGAAAAGCTGTGAGGTTGCACAGGCACTTCCAAAAGCTCAGAGCTAGAAAAGCACAGGTAAAACTGCTGGAGAGCTAAACGCTCTGAAGCCTGGGCTGTGCTCAGCACCACCTATGGTATCCCTGCAGCTCAGCTTGGTCACCACTGTCCCTAGTATCCTCCTCTGTTTCTCATGTAACTCTCACCTGTGTCTCCCTTTCCCTGGCCCTATTAGGCCCCAGTCCTGTCCCTGACCCCAGACTCACCCTGGCCTACAAGATTTTTCACCGGGCCTCCCACATGTACCAGTAGGATGAACCATCCACCCCTCAAGCCTCTCCTGGCTCTGCCTGCTGCAGCCACACCCCACAAAGTGCTATAGCACTGGTGGCCCTGCCTGGCAGGTGCTTAGCAGGCCTCGGCATCACCTCTCTGTAGCTATACCCACCGGGAATTCCTAAAGTTGCACCATGCAGGGAACCCAGGAGCAAACTAGGCTCAGACTAATGGCTCCTCCACTGCCCACCAGCACCAGCAGCATTCCGAAGCTGGCTGTGCTCCCCAGTTGTGTGTGCAAGGATCTCCTGTCAGGCCTTGCAGCTTTGAGTGCAACCCTGGTTGATACCAGCCTTGGCAAAGATAGAGAGAGGGACCTGTGTTTGGAAAGACAACTTTGCTGTCCCAGAGAGAGTAGGGACACAGGAGGAGTTGGAAGTCTCTTCCCTCCTTCCAGGTACATGGAAAAAAAAACCCCGACCAAGAAAACCCCACATTTACGCCCATGGCACTATATGCAGCATATTTTTAATTTAATAAAATAAAAAGAGAAAAAAAGTTGCCTTGCAAAAGTACCAAAACCTGCTGGTTTGTCAGTCAGGTTGTGTTGACGAGAAAAGGATTGATGAATAAAACCCAGGCTTCTGGGGAAGAACAGCTTTCACCACTCCATCCCCTGCTGTCTGTGGAGCAGGAACAAGGCACCGCAAGCGGGCTCTGCCCCATGTCCCAGCCCTCCAGGCACAGACTCTGGCTAGCCCCTGGGAAAACCAGGGCCAATGCCTCCAGGTGGAAGGAAAAAGAGGGGTTTGTGCTTGTCTGAATGGCAACTGCAAAGCCCAGAAACCATGGCACTGAGGGACCCCGAGGCGGTGCTGGGGCTTCTGGGCAGCGCAGCCTTTGGCCTCTAACAGCAGCAGATGTAACCAAAAAGCAACCTCGAAGGACTCGGCAAGCCTTGGGAACTGTACCGGTCAGCTCTGGTGTGCATAAAAATCAGCCTGGGCTGAGGGGAGCAAAGAAAAGTGTCTTGGAGCAGGGGCAAAGAATTTGATAAAACCAAACTGGGAGGTACTAGCTTTCACTGCAGTGCCTTCCCAGGGCAGATCCCAGGGGTAGGATAGGCTGGGAGTCCTTCCCTTAGCTGTGCCTGTACTACCCAGAGCCCCTCCTGGAATGGAGGAAGAGCACTCCCCACCCTTCGATGGACTCAGCTTGGGACTTGCCTCACTCAAGAGGTGTTTCAAAAAGAAACCTAGTGTTTTGCTTGCCCTTTCCTCCTGCCAAGCTCTGTAGTACTAACAGAAACGGAGGAGCATTAGCCAGAGGCAAGACAGTGCCAGGGAAGAGTTCCCTCTTTCATCAGTGACTTTGGGGAGAAGCCACAAGACAGAGGTGGGGCAGGAATACCAGCAGCCCCATGCTGGTGTGCCCCCAGGCCTGTGCCTTGGCTGTAAGTCTTTGACCTATTAAGGCAAATGGAAAGGTTTGGAGCTGCGTCAGCCCAGAGCATTTCCTGGGCTTGTTCCAGCCACTTTCCCAGGAAAAGCAGGTGGAAAACTGAGTCACTGGTCCTGCCTATCCATACCCCATGCTTCTCCTCAGCGGGTTCTGAGAAATCAAGCAAATACCCTCGGGTGGAGGCAGGACAGCAGGCATGGCTTAAATGCCATGGCCTCAGCTTCCTTAGACCTTTTGTACAGGGGTGTCGCCCGGTGGGATCTTCTTACTGCGCTTCTTCATGCGGCTGCGGGCATAGACACGCAGAAAGAGGGCCATGAAAACAACAGCTATGCCCAGCCCACCCACAACAGTGACAGTGTGCCCATAGATGAGGCAGGAGAGGAGGATGGCAAAGGCCTGCCGGAGTGTCATGATGATGGTGAAGACAGCTGCCCCGAACTGGTTGATGGTGTAGAAAATGAAGAGCTGGCCGCAAGCAGAGCAGACGGAGAGCAGCACGGCGTGGGCGGTGAACTCCGAGTGGCGGGCCATGAAGCGCAGCGACTCCAGTAAGGCACCCTGCTCCAGGAGCGAGCCCACGGTGAACAGGCAGGAGAAGACGTTGACGCCAAACATCATCTGCACGGGAGACATCTTGTAGGTGAAGAGAGCATCCTGCCAGTTGGAGGTGAAGCTGTCAAAGATGATGTAGCCAGCCAGGAGCACTATGCCAGAGAAAGTGGTGACGGTGGACACTGTCCTGTTAGGAGCGCTGGAGAGCAGGAACATGCTGACCCCCACGGAGATGAGGGCAGCAGTCAGGTACTCCCAGTACTCGTAACTCTTGCGTGACACCAGTTTGCCCATCATCATCACCGGGATCACTTTGGAGGCCTTGGCCAGCACTTGGGTGGGGAAGCTGATGTATTTGAGTGCCTCGTACTGACACCAGCTGCTGAGGATGTTGGAGAGGGAGGCAAAGGAGTATTTGTACATAGGAGCCCCATGGCGTGGTTGCTTGGTCAGGGCGCAGTACAGACCAGCCACTGTGAAGGCCAGGATGCGGTTCATGAATACCAGGAACTGGGAGTCCTTGAACTTCTCACCAGGGTCTGTTTCAGTGGCACCATACGTTCTCGTCATCACACGCTCCTGGAGGACACCCCAGGTGAGGTAGGAAGCCTGCAAAGCAGCAGGAGCACAGGGAGAGTCAGGACCCACAACAGCAGCTGCTAGCAACAACAGGAAGAACAGACCCCAGGAGATCCTTGCTTTCCCCAGTGCTGCCTCATCCTCTGCATAGCAATGCTTCCCTGAGACACTGGGAGACGGGACTGCCCCCCACTCCACCCATCTGAGGGAACCCACTTTACAACCAGGAACATCCTGTTCCAAACAAAACCTGCTCAGTGAACAGGGGAGAAAACTCCACAATGCAAACATCCTGGTGAGAGCAAGCAGTTACACTCTGAGCTACTTTAAGCCTGTGGAACCAGACTGACAGACTCAGGGAATGATATACAGCTATGTTTTGGTGCCAGCTCCCTGCGGCAGGTCCTGGCAGTTTTCCCAGTGGCCTCTGCATTGGTTTTCACTTCCAACTCCCTTGGCCTGGTTTTTACATCCAAATCAATACTAGTTTCAAACCCAGCAGACAAAACTGCCCACGAGGGATGATCACTGTCGTGGTTGTCATCTCCACTACTTTTGGAACAACACAACCAAGCCCCTAATAGAAGGAACACAGACTTCCTCTTAACACACATCTCCCAAGAAACTAAGACACAGAGAGATGGAAGAATTTGGTGGTCCACAGCAAGTCTGAATGGGCTGGGGGAGTAGGCCAGAGAGTGAATCTTTTCCTGGCTGCGGGACACCTGGGTTTTTCTACCTCAGTGCCCACATTGCTGTTTTTTGTCCTCATAGACTCAAAAAGCTACCCTTCCTAATGATGCTCAGGCTGCAGCTGAGACTTGGGGAATTTAAGATTTTAAATTCCTGTTTATCTGTAGCTGAATTCAGTATTTTCTCTCCAGTACTCAAATTCAATCCATCAAGGCAGAATGCATCAGCCCCAGGCACTGACCCACGAGAGAGCCTGGGCGATAAGATGGCTCAAACTGTCTGCTGATCTGACATCAGGGCCAGAACAAAAGCAGCCTTAAGAACCTGCTGAATCACTGAATTTTCAGAGTTTTTCCTATCCATGGCGCTAGAGGACTGTGATCAGACAGACAGGATGCTCCAACCCAAATGACAAAAGCTAAATAGACCTCCACACCCCTTAGAGGTGGACTGTCCTGGTTGAGAGGCTGTCTCAGCCTCCAACACTGCCTTGATCAAGGACAGCACCTGTACCCTTGGTCTTTGAGGGACTGACAGTCACTAACCCACTGGCCACCTCCTCCTTCCAGAACGGGACGGCCACACGTGCACAGGACCCCTACCTGTAGACCAGCAGCACAGAATAGCAACTTGAAGACCTGTCGGGCTGTGGAGGACTCCGTGGGCTCTGCTCGGGGTGGCAGGGAGCCATCATCCTGGTGTACAGACTTCACCTCAGTGCCAAACACGCATGATTTGATGACAGGAAAGCAAATGCCTCGGCCTGAACAGGGTAAGAGAAGATGGAGACACAATTAACCAAAACCTGGGCACCACAGGCTGCACCAACTTGAGAGGTGAAGCCTCCCTCCTCACTAGCCTCCAGAACTGCTGGCATGGGATCCTCAGAGAAATTTGTTTCAGGATAGCACCTAGACAGCACTGGGACACAGCTCTGTGAGTGGCTCAAGCCTGACAAAGCAGGATGGGGAAACAACCTCAGTGGGATAGACCGAGGGGGTTCAGAGAGGCCCAAGGGATGCAGGATGTGGAAGGGAATCTCCCACTCCTACCCGTCTCCAAGTAGTTCCTTCTCTTGAAGTACTGGATGAGGAGGAATCCCGGCACCACGATACTCGCATAGCCAGCAGCATTAACAAAGAAACGGAAGAGCCAGAAGTCCCCCCATGAGTCCTGCAGGGCAGGGGCGATCTCATCACCAGTAGCCATCGTAGGGAGGGAAACCAGCACGAGGGGAAAGCAAAATCTGTGGAGAGAGGAAGAGGCAGGTGGTGGGCTACTGGTACATGGGCAGCTCCACTCCACACGCCTGTAACACCCACCACCCAGCCTGCTCCTCACCACCTGTAACACCCACCACCCAGACCCCACCGCAGTGATGACGGTGATGCTGGCAGCACATAGAGTGGGAAAAGGCCTCTGGAGCTGAAAAGCACAGGCCACACATCTACGTTTGCTTCTGTTAAAGGTGCTTGCTCTGGAACATGTGGACTTAGAACCCTGGATTCCCAGGATTAGAGAGAACACTACTGTAACCATCTGGTTTTGACTACACTCTTACTCCAAATGCAAGGAGTACCTCACACCTCACCTTTATAAGTTAAACTTTAGCACAGCTTTTGGGTGGAAAAGGAAAAGGTCACTGAATGGAAAAATTGACTCCTACCTAGAAGCTCATGTTTCAAGCCTGTGGCGATGAGCAGTCTTCCTCTGGAAGCAAACAGTTCAGAGCTTTCCCCTCCAGCTACACCAGGTGAGTGCAAGAGAGGCAGGGGTTTGGGCTGCCAGCCTCCCCCACCTCCCCATGCAGCCCTGGAAGTGTGCCAAGGCATTCCCCACAGCTCAGAGGAAATTACCAGGGCTCACCCGCTTGGCAAACACAGCCAGAAAACAAGGCTGGAAAGGAACTTTCCTAGCAGCTGTCTGGTTGGGATTTTACCAGGACTACCCAATGAGGTGGAGCTGATATTCTTGAGCTATAGCTGTAGGAAGTGATCTAGCCATCTTTAAAACAGTTTTAATAGTCCTTGAAGGAGTTCTTCCCTTCACTGTCCTCTCCCTCAGATATGCAAACCTGCAATATTCAGGGGCACCAGGTACTCAACAGAATGAGCAACCAGGCACGAACTTTCTACACCCAAGGCCACTTGCATCCTCCCCTCACACAGCAAGCTGCAGCTTCCTGCATCAGGGTAGAAGGTTTCCCTGGCCCATGCTACATCCTTGCCCCAATTTCCTTAGTGGAGAAAGCCTCCCAGTTGCCTTGGGGGGGTCAGGTGAAGGTGCTGTAGGCTGGCTACATAAACATGCACCAGAAAAGCTCCTGTGACTGGAAGGGATAGAGATGTTAATTCCTCCTCCCCCAGAAACAAGTGAGTCAGAGGAATTTAGGCCCTATTTAGGGGTCTACCTGGCCCCAATATTGTTTAGCAGTGACCTCGAGTAGCCCTCACATGAAACTCAGAGATGTACAAACCTAAGGGCTTTAAAGGCAAGAAAGTCCCCTGCCATTTCTTGAGCAAGCACTCCCACCAACCTCTTGTCCCCTTTGGAAAGACCTCAGGGACTTTTCTCATCCTCAGCTGCTGTGACCAGGCCCTTGGAGTTCAATAACCCGATCAAAGCTGAGGCTGTGTTTCACCGAGAAATCTCCCTTCTGTGTCTTAAAGGACACAGAAATTCCCAGCCCAGGGAGAAGTGCAAATGGCTACCGGTAGATTTCTTTGCCTGCTTCCTATTTCTCTCGGTCTCTCCCCCCGCTAGAAAAGTCAGTTTGACACCTCTACTCCATCTCTCCTGCTGCAGGGGCATCATCACAGGCTTTATAGGTGCTGTGGGATGCAAAAACAAGGCTTGGTGCTGGCACCTGGGGCTGCAGCTGCCCATGTGCTCCTGGGTTTGCCTGTATTAGGTAAACCTGGCTAATAGTGGGGTGCAGAAATGCCGTTCACTTTTGCAGAAGTTAGATATAAATGACAGGGTCTGTTGCCACATTTGTGACTTGATGGGGACTGCAAGCTCCGTTCAGCGTGATTGCGCCTGCTGTTACCCCGCCAGCTCCTGCAGCGCTGCCATGGGAGGAGAATCAGCTTCGCTCTCCCACAGCGACCGTGAAGAGGAGGCTATGGAGGGACAATGGCTCTCTATGCCTGCGCTAGCAATTCCCAGGCCCCGAGAGCTGACTCAGTGCAGCAGGCCCTGCCCTCCCTGCCGAGGCTGGGAAGGAACAGGGACGCCAGTGTTACAGGTAGAAAGCGGGGGGGCTGAGCAGGCGACGTGCTGAGGCGTGAAAGGAGCCTTAGTCTGGGGCCTGCGAACAGCCCACGAGCCGAGACAACAGAGCCGGCCGCTGCTGCCCTGGGCACGGCAAGGGCAGCTCTCAAACGCACCGCTCCAGAGCCGGGCTGGCACCCAGCCCTCTGCCTGGGATGCACAGTTTGGGTCCCGGCTCTGAAAAAGATCCCTGCCTACAGCCCCGATACACTTGAGTGCGCCTCCAGCGCCTGGAAGGGCTGAGGTCAAATGCAAGCTTGGAGCCCACAAGTCCACACGAACAGCTCGGGATCTCCCGTCTGCCCCCTGTCCCTGCCCCTGCACGCAGGGTCGCAGGGGGTGCCTGCCATTGTCCCCCCAGGGGCCACGAGCAGAGGCACCGGGCTGCCGCTCCCGCCGGCCGAGGGGCACCCTCCGCCGCGGGCACGGCCCGGGGGTCCCGGGCGGGGACAGCCCTACGCTTGCCGACCCGGGGCTTCTCTGCCCCGAGACTGCAGCGGCCTCTCC
>VZTJ01005469.1:0-10760 GCA_013397795.1 Orthonyx spaldingii
GAGCTAGCGGTCAGCGACAGGAGCCCAGGAAAAGAATCCTAGAAATATTGGTGAATGATTGAAAGCCAAATCCTTGCCCCTTTCTGCAGCTCTAAAGGAGGAAAAAGCAACAGTTCTGGTCATGTAATGAGTTCCATTGGTCAAATTCTGCGAAGGAAGCTATAAGATACCCTCTCCCTGGAAAGAGCCAGTCTATATGGTAATTCCTTATGCCATGGAGGGGATGCAGATGCCTGAGGATAATGTGGCAGGTATAGAGAAGAGAATGCTGTGAGACAGTCACAGTAATTGTGAGGGGCAGTGTCAAGGTGGAACAAACCATCTCTGCTTGCTAATGGGTACGACTGCAGCAAGCACAGCAGGGGTTTCATCTCAAGAGTACAGCATGATGGTAGTTGAGTTAGTGAATAACATTGATGGTTCTCGTCACTGCAGGGCCAGTAGAAGACTAGAGTGAGAGCTGTGCCAAATGGACCTAAACCCGTTCAATTCTACCTTAGCACGTAGAGGAACCACCGCTGGCAAGGCTTCATATTTCTTTGTTTTGCCCGGTGGATTCTACAAGCTGGTTTCTTTGCTTTCTGATACTTCACCTAGATTTTAAATCTTGTCTCACAACTGTGTGAAAACCAGCTATACCTTTTGTTCCACTTTTCCACTTCAAGCATGTAAAGTCTCCTAGAAATTTTTGGATCACTATGATCTCATCTCAGATTCTGTACCTGCTCATGGAGATGGGTTTGGGAGCAATGGGCAGCAAAGGAGGACAGTAACAAGGAGAAACCCACTGGTGTTCATTTTACAGATTGAAAACTACTGGCTAGGACTTTCCACTGTGCTTACTGGAAACAGGCAGCCTGAGGGATCTGAAATGTACACCGTGGAGGCTGATGCTCCATTTGTAGCTCTGTTCTGGCCCAGGTGCCTTCCATTCAGCCTTGAAAACATTGCAAGCACTGGCTGTGATCAAAAGTTCTGCGCAAATAGGACAAGCAGCATGGCTGGTGAAGCTGTACTTCTGCCAAGATACTCTGGCAGACTCTAGTAGCAGAAAATAACATAAAATGTACAATTTATTGTGCAAGTGAGACAAAAACTTTAATGTAACAGCCTGAGGTAGAATCATGTTCTACTCCTTGTCTGGCATCGGAAATGGAGAACATGGAACCACAGGGCAGGAGAGGTTCTTTGAGGCAGGACCTGTGATCAGATGCTAGTTACTAGTTTTCTCAACCCCTAACAGCTCTCCATATTCCCTCCCAGTGTTACTTATGATCAGTAACAGCTCCACAGCTGAAACATACACATAAAATGAGGCATACACAATACATGAGGCACATACATCTTTCAAAATCTATTTCAGGCATGACCTATGATGGTCATTTATATAAACTGCAAAATTCTGCAATATAAATAGTAGGTATGACATTAATATTTCAGTTATGAGACTGGAAAAAATAACCTTTGGAAAAAAATCTCGGTTGCTTTCCATAATCAGTAATTTCCCACAAAAGGAGAAAAAGGTGAGATCAACAGTTTCACTTCACTAGCAATATCTCTTCAGATAATAATTATCAAAAAATTTTAATAAGTCTGCATTCAGACCACTCATAGACATAAGCAAAATGGTACAAAAAGATACACTGCAAATGGTTCTTCATCAGCATAGTAAGGCTTTGTTTAAAAATTGAAAAGGTAAATAGTATTTGGATTCTACCTGTGTGAAAGACTAAAAACACCATCTACAGAGATGGCAGGATGCTGTCAACACAGGATGCTTCATGTAAAAATACGCCCAAGTAGAGCATCTACAGGCTCCATGTTGGTTTAAATGAAGTGAGTTAAGTTGTCTCAGTTGTATTCAATGGGCAGTTACCCACATTCAAAAATAAAAATGATAAAACTACTACTTGTGGTTTATTTTAATAGGTGACAAGGAGCATTCTGAGTTCACCAGAGACACCAAGGACTGCTTAAGGAGTAATACTAAACCCTATTGACACTGGTTCTTCCAGAGAACCAAGGAGGTAAAGAAGTTTTTTGTGTTGTCCTTGCAGTCTACTCTGCAAGCAGAGGATGCAGATGTTTGACTGGCACCTTTCCCTGGTCAGCATACTCAAATAACTGTATGGAATGAAAGACAAATGGACAACTTGGCTGGAAAGGAAGCAGGGAACAAGGCTGCAGTAGATTATTTTGTCTGTGGAAATATGAAGAATTTTGGCTACACACAAAAAGACCTAGTCTACGTTATCAGCATTATTTTATTTCCACTGTGATATTTTACTTTAAAATATTGAGCCTCATTGCCATTATTTTCCATGTTTCACAGTCTGAAGCTTGTTTCTTCCACTGTATTTGTTATTTTAAAATCTTGAAAGCATTTTCCGCAAATATTTTGAACAGTAATTTCTCAAGATCTTATACTCAGCAACAATGTTTTACTCTACCTTATGGCAATCCTTTACATACTGCAATGATAGGTTAACTGAATTGCCTTGAGTTAGTTCTCTTTCTGCAGAGGGAAACAGCAAGAACATACTTCTTTCAAATATGGGATTGATTCAGCATCAGCTTTAATTATTGCTGGTAAAGGCAGTACCTGGAGTGTCTGTGATCCCGCGCCAAGGGAGAGAGGCAAGCTAGCTAATCCTCACAGAACATTGGCTCAGCATGGAACTAAATGAATGGGAAAATCTACACATTTTAAAATCACACATACAGATCTCAGTTTCCAATTATAATATTTTATTTGTCCACCTAAAACCCAGATGGCATACTGCTAAACTTCTGAAACTAATAAAATGTTTGGTGGAACTTTTCCTAGTGTCTAATGCTCTGCCTGTCATGAAGTTGCACAAAAAAAGTTCTGTTTGCTGGTGAGAACCTATATTATCTGCAGAGGCGTTACACAGAAGAGCCAGTGCTGACCACACATAACACAGCATATTTCAGGAATAGTCAAGGGCTGTCAGTGCTTGTATGAATGGCTATGTTGTGAAAATTATTTGAGCCAGGGATAGAAACCTGCTCTTGCACTTCAGTAGTTGAATTAAATCTGCAAAAGTGGCATAGGAAAATTCAAAGAGAAGACTGAGTTTTTTATGTATTTGCTTAGGAAAATATTCCTTCTCTTTTATAGAGAAAATATTTTAAAATTTTCTCCTTGGTGTTCTTCAGTCTCCATCTGTAAATTTAAAATATTTTTGATCTGTTTTGGGGGCAACTGCTCATAATCTCACAAGAAATGTAGGATTCACTAAGATAATTATTCAATTTAAGATGTTGCAGGTTGAGAAAACATTTTCTAGTTGTTTGAACTTTTCGACAATTAAAGTTCCAAAGCCTTTTCCTAAACAAGTGGGTCTATCTGTGAGAGGAAGATGTAATTAGGCAGTTTTAATGTAGAGGGATTGCTGCCTTTAAGGATCTGAGATAACTGATAGACAGTCTCTCTATGAAAACCAAGTGTCAGAAATCTCTTGAAGATTGATTCGCACCTGGCAGACATTCAGTGCTGAAGGAAGGATTGCTTTCTCTCAGGTAAAATGCATCAAAAGGCAAGATCATTGAATGCCTCCTGGGCTTACCCTAAGGAGGAAGGCAGGGCTTTCATTTAGCAGGAAGATGCCTGGAGATTTTTTATTTCTCCTAGCTCTGCCTTTTTCTGTGTGGATGTTTTTTGTTGTTTTGCAGGGTTTGTTTTTTTGTTTGGTTTGATTTGGGTTTTTTTTGTATGGATTTTAAGGTGGATTAGACCATTTCAAGGCAAAGTGATTGTGTTACTCGTTATCATAACTTTCATAAGGTACAACCAATCTTCAGTCCCATACCTCTACAGTTTTTGTGGAAGGACTTGCAATAGCTCCACATCTATGGTGATACTGTGATTTCTTTTCTCCTAAAGCAGGACGGGACTTGTTCATGGGGAAGGATTTTGTGGAATCATGATAAAACACAGCATTCCTGTGTTGCATATAGCATTTCTGTTATCTGTATATTGTTGCCTGCTATACACTCAGTTTTCTTTTGTTGAGAGAGGAAATGGACATAAAAAACAGTAAAAAACCATGTTACTAGTATCAGTGGGCTTTTAGAAAAAATCCCATGGGCTATTAATTTTATCTAAAATTTGTATAATGGTTTTAAGTTTTACAGCACAGAAGTAGACTGCAAAATGAAACGAAAACAGACGTGAGACCATTAGGCACTGCAAACTGCAATTTTTCATGTTAACAGGTTATTTTGTCAGAGTTATGCAGAAGAAATGCTGCGATATACAGAAAAAATAATGTCTGATCAGTCACCCTCTCTCTTTTGGGGTTTTATTTGACTCTGCATTTACATCTAGTGTTGTAAAGAACCTGGCTTCACTTTTAACCCTCCAAAAGTCCATGTGCTTCTCTTTTCATCTGCAGTATCCTTGCATTTTACAGATCTGTCATTTCTCCTGATCAGCAAAGACTTCACAAATTTCCAATTAACTGTATAAGTCTTGAGGAATGCTCCATGAAGGAAAAATTGTGAGAATACAAGGATTACTTTGCTCTCAAGAGATGCCACTGTACTAAAATCAATCATATGAATTAAAGGCTTTTGACAAGTGAATAATTCATACACACTAAATTAATTAATGTATTTTCAAGACAAGCTCAGTACAGTTTCCTGTGTTAGCCATCAGCATATGAGCACAGCTGTAATAGCTCTGCCATCTTTGCTCCCTGTAGTCATGATTCAGATTTGGAAAGAGGATACAATTTACATAGCGCTTGTGCATCAGTGAAAGGACTACTTTTTTTATTTAGTAGTCAAAATAATGCTGTACACATATTACTCTTTTCATCCCTCCCCTCCTCCCCTTTGCAAGACACTAGGAGCAAAACAACTGTTTCTTCATAAACACTCCAACCACTGTCTTGAATAGAGCTGACATTTACATAAATGGATTGCAGTGCAGTTGTTGAACATATACAGGGATGATTCTCTAATCCCATTTTAATTAGATGGATGTTGCAAGCATACAAAAATTACAAGCCTCGATCCCTGTGGTGATGCCATACTGGCAAGGAATCAATCACCACGGCCTTGGTTGCCATGGAAACTGATAGCTCCTGTGCCACCATCTAAGTGCTAAATGATTGGTGGTGTACTCCTAACGCAGGGAGAGCAATGAGTTTTTATATCCCGTCCAGCAGCTGTGCCAGAAAGTTAATTAAAAGCAAAGAACATGAAATAAATCTAAATCTGTGAAGAAATGAAATGTACAGTACAAATTGAATTCCCGTGTTGGACAGAAATTAATATGCAGCACAAACCACAGAGCTGCCTGAATAAGCATCAGCTGTGAATCCTGGGAACTGGTACCTCTGTGGCAGCTAAAACCCAAAAGTGGAGAGAGCACCTCCTTAACTTGCTACCTAAACAAGCTCTTCCTTCAGTAATTGTGTGGACTGAAGCATGCAAATGCATCCTCAAAAGTTAAAGGTTTGCAGAAAAGCAGGAAGGACAAAGCTTAACCAAGATCTAATTAGCAACTGCAGTTTATCAGTTGTGGATATGATGTAAGTAAATGTTTGCACTGCTGTACTGAAATTCACCAGACAACCTCTATGAAAGTCAATGTGGTTTTATTGATAAGCTGCAAATTTTGAATTCATATTTCAAATATCACAATTGTGGTAGCCACCCCTGAAATGCTTTTATCACAAAAATATTAGCTCTGCATAAAATATTTTTTGGTGGTATGGAATGCATCTGGCCACGCCTGTAATACTCAGCACAAAGCCACAAGTTTCCCACAACCCAGCCTTCCTCTCCCTCAGCCCTACTGTTTAGGAGGCAGATTCCTGTGAGTGGGGCTGCAAAGCTCCATTCTGGAAAGGGATTTAACCACTCACACCTGACAAACACAGCGAAGTGGGCAAAAGCACCACAGCTTAACTCACACCGCTGTGCACAAGTGAAATTTAGGAGGGAATGAGGAAGTGTCATTCCAGCCCCAGATGCAGGGGTGTCTTGGAGAGCCATCTTTGAAGTAACAAAAATTACTTTAGCACTGTCTACATCTGAGGCTTTTTAGGTAATCTGCATCCTGTATCAAACCAGTTATGTTCAGTGTTTTCCTGTTAGCCTATTGGACTAATCTGGTTGGTTGGGATGATGTGCTTTGGTCATTTTTTTCCCTTATTTCCATCCCTTCTTTTCCCACTGTCAGCTCTTCCAGCTGATGTCAGCTACACCAAAGTCTGAGGATTTTTCTCGGACCTCTGGAATGACATGGGAAAAAACAAAGCCACTGGGCTAATTCCTCAAGATGAAGTTATGGTAGTCTAGCACCACACTTTTCGCATTCATGTTAGTATTTCCAAAGAAATTGTCTCACAATCCCCTCCTTTTGGCTTTAAGTTATGAAGTGAAAATATTGTTGTTTTCCAAACACCTTTTTAGTAGGTGTTTAACATGGAGAACAAACACACGTAACAAACCTGTTTTGGGTATCCTCCATGACAATTTCCTAGACACCTTTCATGGTAGAGATGAATGTCAAAAAAACTATTGATTTTACCCTTTCAGCAGTGCACCTCTTGCTGTCTGTAATATCTTCTACAGGAAAAGAAGAATAGATCTTCTGTAAAACCACAAATGTAGTAAATTGTGAAGTTTTACTGTTTATTTTGTGTGGTCTTAGTAACATATTGCACAAATTATGTCATAAACAGGTGTTGCTAAAGTCTTCTTGTGGTTCTCTTAAACCTACTTGTCACTGTGTAGCCACAAGCCTTAGGAATAAACAGAAGTAATAACTCCAACAACATCACCTTAATTATAAAGTCAGAAAACCTGTAAAACATATTTTAAGTGATTTTTGTTTCATAAGAATAGAAAACTTTACTTTGAAATGTTACTTTTCACTAAAGCTACTTTTCCCCCTCCTTTTAAATTAAAAGCCAATATACAAGGGAGCAAGTTGAAATTTAAGAGAGCATCAGCAATCACCTGTATCACAAGAGGCTGGGGATGAACAGATGGAGAGCAGCCCTGTAAGAAGGCCTTGGGGGTGCTGGTGGGTGAGAGGCTGGACATGACCCGGCCATGAGCACTCACAGCCCAGAAAGCCAAACGTGTTCTGGGCTGCATCCAAAGCAGCGTGGGCAGCAGGGGAGGGAGGGGATTCTGCCCCTCTGCTCTGCTCTGGTGAGACCCCACTGGAACATTGCATCCAGCTCTGGGGTCCCAGCACAGGAACCTGTTGGACTGAGTCCAGAGGAGGGTCACCAGTATGATTAGAGGGATGGAACAGATCTCCTATAAGGAAAGGCCAGGAGAGTTGGGTTTATTCATCTTGAAGAAGAGAAGGCTCCAGGGTGGCCTTTCAATTCTTAAAGGAGGTTTATGAGAAAGATGGGACAAACATTTTAGCAGGGTCTGTTGCTACAGGGGAAGGGAAAATGATTTAAAACTAAAAAAGGATTAATTTTATTAAATATTGTAAAAATGCTTCTTCTTTATGAGATGGTAAAGCACTGGGATATGTTGCCCCGAAAGGTGACAGATGCCCTATCTCTGGAAATATTCACAGTCAGATTGGACTGGAGTCTGAATAACATTTGAAATCTCCCTACTTATTGCAGGGGTGTTGGACTAGACAGCCTCCAAAAGTCTCTTCCAGCCCAAACTATTCTATGAGTCTATGACTCTGTAATTAATTAGTCACTGATGTGTTGTTTTAGTTGCACCTATTTTTGTGCAGTTGAAGAGGCATCATATAGTGCATACCCCTGATGCATTTTTGTTAATATGTGTGGTAATTTGGACAGGAGTATTGATCCATTCAGTCAACTTTTTGACAGATTACCCTGGAAATGGATTTCAGATACTATAAAGACATATTTAGTGAACCACTGGCAACCATCAAAGACAATTTTTACTTTTTACTCTGGTACATTAATATAGGCATTATTATGCCTTGTTATATTATTCTAGTCTTCTAGTAACATCTGAATATAGCATTAAAAAATTGAAGTGTGCAACAAAATACTCTTAAGTGATAGTGGCCTGATACTATATATATTGTATGAAAGGAACACATACATTTTGGAGAAGAGTATGTAAATTCATTGACTGTGCATACATCCAGGAGAGAAGAAGTTATTTTGAACTTGCTTTCAAATTACTTATCTATGTATTGGTTGAATTTACTGAAATTCCAGTGCTTAAAACAAAATGTAACTGGAGTAGGGTCTCAAGATTAAAATCAGCAGTCACAAAAACGATCATATACCAAGCAGCTGTTAATCAAAAGAACCAAGAACTGAAGACAGTCTACCTTCTGTAAGTTGGTTGCCAATTGATTGAGTGCATCCAACATTTCCATGAGCCTTAACAAAAGTTTTGGATAGAGGACATATTATTATTGATAATTAGAATTGATTGGCATTGCAATATTTGGACTGTTGCATGAGTGCATGGGTTTTGGTTTCTCCAAGGGTGATCAGGGTCTATTTTGCTCACCACTGCTTCTGCCCCTGCTGAAGACTGGGGGCATTTTTGGGCCTCTTGAGGGGTTCAGTGTGTGTATGTTCGTGTGTGGGTGTGTGTGTGGGTATGTGGTAATTTTGTATGCACCGCTCTTGTTCTCTGGAATGAGCTATTTCTGAGGATGTAGTTTTCTTCCTACACAAAAACTGCCCCAAATGTCAAAACCTCCACATCCATTGATTGAAACAACTATCTATTGAAAAAATGTCACCTAGATTTCTTGTCTTTGTTTAATATCAAACTACCTATGTGTCGCTATTTTAGATATGTGCTATGCATTACAGTCTTGGATCAAGCTCAATGCCCAGTTCTGACTGGTTTGGAGGACTGTTTCATTGATATTTTCTCAGAACTGCTCCTCTGCTGAGAGTGAAATTTTCAAAAGACTTTGAAATAATGTATCTCCAAGCTTTCTGTCAGTGGAAAGTTGGCAACTAATTCATTTAAATGCTTTTTAAATACTTCCCTCTTCTCAAAAATGCAATCATTTGTAGTCAGAAGAAAAAGTTCATTTTTCCAGCCCTAATGGTGAAATTACTGTACCTTATTGTTTTGGGTAGAATAAGTATTTTGCCCTTTGTGTACCTTAAGGCAATGAATCTATCAGAAAAACAAACAAATATAAACAAACCAAAGCAAAAACAGAGTTGCAGAAGAGTATGTTTCTGGTTCACGACCCTTTCTTCCTCAACATTGACATCATATTGTTACCTTCCAGATCCATTGAAATACAAATTACATAGTAGGAGTAAACTTAGGCTTGTTTGCCTTGTCCTTGTTAGTCACCTGTTGTGAGTCTGGTAATGCAGAGGTCCCAGTCTGGAGTTCCTGACCTGCATCAAAGCAGCTGTAGCTGAGTTCTCCATGCACTCTTCATCATTAGCCTTTAAGTAGTTAACATTGTGGATTGGTTCATCATATAGTCAAGAAACTCACACTAATTATTTTCTTGTGTGGTATCCCTTTACCAGTAGTGACCCCTACAATGGATAACAATTCTTTGCTAACACAATGGACAAAACCCAAAAATGTATGGAATCAAATTACAGCTACCAAAATACAGAATTCTGTATTATAAATGTTAAATTTTAACAGCATAAATAAAATAGCAGAACAACTATTTCACCTGTCAAATACTGCTACATCACAACCACAATAGTTTCATCACCAGAGCTGCACATAATTTATGTTGATAAAACATTTTAATATAATGAAGTTAGATGGTGGATTCAAAATCATAGAATCATAAAATAGTTTGTGTTGGAAGGGACCTTTAACAGTCATTTAGTCCAACCCTTGCGGCAGTGAGCAGGGACACCTTCAGCTAGATCAGGCTGCTCTGAGCCCCGTCCGACCTGACCACAAATGTTTCCAGGGATAGAGCATCTCCTCTGGGCAACCTGTTCCAATGTCTCACCACCCTCACTGTAAAAATTTATTCCTTATACCTAGTTTCAATCATTTAGGTTCAAAACATTACCCCATGTCCTATTGCAACAGACCCTGTTTAAAATGAGTCTCCATCTTAAGGCTTCTATAACTATCAAAAGGCCACAGTAAGGTCCTCCCAGAGCCTTCTCTTCTCCAGGCTGAACAATCCCAATTCTCATAGGAGAAGTATTACAGCCTCTGATCATTTCTGTGGCTCTCTTCTGGTCCATGTCTTTTCCATGCAGCAAAAGAAAACATTTTCTTGAATATACAGCAAAGTTGTGACTATATAGAAACCTGCAAAGCCATTACATGCTGTGGATGCCAACAGATTATTTGCAATCAAAGCAATTGTGCTAGATTTTTAGGAAGAAATCTCTTAAACAGGTGTGTACCATCTCAGCATCAAGTCAGTAAGATTCATCCCAGAGGAAGCAGGGACCATGCAATGGGAGTCCTTGTCCTCCTCTTACACTCTTACCTAGATATGCACCATTGACTCCTGCAACCTGTCAGGCAGGGTCCAGGCCTTGGTAGAGCATTGGTCTACCTCAAGAAGTGTTCTTATATGCCTGCTAAAGTGTAAGAAGTCTGATTGAGTTACCATCTTTTCCTAGAGCCCATAGGAAAAAACAATGTTTTAAAAGGTTTGCAAGCTTTTCCAACAAGAACACATGTCAAGTCAAATATTGCAGATTTTCTGTAAGGTGAAGATATTTCTTTTGTAATCTCCAGCCCTTCCTTCCTTCCTTCCTTCCTTCCTTCCTTCCTTCCTTCCTTCCTTCCTTACT
>VZTJ01005469.1:18739-85609 GCA_013397795.1 Orthonyx spaldingii
CTTCCTTCTCTTCCGTCTTTCTTTAATTTTCCAGTCTGTCGCAAAACCATGGAAAACCATCAAGGCAGGACTTTCAATGTTCCAGCTTTTGTGGGTGGAATCAGTTGTACTGTGTAAAATAGAACAGGAAGCAATGAAACTGGAAAAGAAGAATGACGGTTGGTATGAAAAAGTGAAAGACAACTCTTCTTGTTAAGAATAATTGAAGGGTGAATGTATTTATTCCCATATCCTGACACATTACATTTCACAACATAAAACTGCTTTTAGCCATTCACACTTTAACAACCTTCCATCTCTATGATCACCAATATTTTCCTAATGGTCTCAAAGGTATGCAAGAGGCAATAGTTAAATTGTTGCATATAAGATTGGCTATAGCCTCATGGATCAAAGGAAAAAAAGCCTCTTTTTCTTTGATGGACATCCTCTAATTGCATGAATTATGTTGCTTCCTAAGTGTAAACACATATTAGTTTTCTTTTTTTACTATAAATAAAACCATGTTATTAGATTTATTTGTCTTTTATTCTCAAGACTTGTTTGAAAAGATAGTCAGAGACCTTGCATGGCATAAAAAGTTTTCTACTTCAAAATGATGTGTATATCCACAGCAGTATTTGTCCTCAGTGGTGCTTCAACAAGCCATAGTTTTGTATAAATACTGCTTTTCTTAAAGCTTCCTTGAACTGAACTTGCAATAAAATTCCAAGAATTAAAGGAATTTTAGGATGAAAATATTACAGACAAAATGAAAATTTCATCACAATCTGAAGATTTTAAACCATTTCTTATTCAATGTTAGAACTTCCAAATTTAAGATCCAGCTGTAGCACCAAGCCAGACCATGGATTTAGGCACACAACTTGCATTAAAATAAATACAACTCCTTCAAATCATAATATAATTTATTTTAGTTAAGTTTCTTTTATTTCCTTTTGATACCATTTGTTGCACATTTTTGTCTAAACAGATCAACTTGCTTACTTGGTATTTTACATTTTATTACACATACAACTCATTTAACAGCTTGCTGAAAAACCAGCCCTGTTTTCTCTCTCAACTTCTCTTACCTCTGAATTTATAAAGTTCTGTTTCCACTTCTGTTTGCTGGATAGTAACTGTTTCATTGAGAAAAAGATACCTCTAGAGACAAAAAGGTAAAAACTGTAGTTCTTTGGGAATTAACTGTTTGATCTCAAAGGCAAGTTTGAAGAAGAAAAATTCTTACAATTTACGGACTATTCTGATGGCTAATTATATGTCACAAAAAATACTGTTTTAGATGCCAACTGAATGAATCAATATTGTGCTAAGAAATATTAATAATGTTACTTGGCAGTAGTAGTATATCAGTAAAAAGAACTTAAGCACAGCTATTGTAACTAATAATGCAAAGAATGCATCCATGTAAACTCATCTTTTTAGGATTTTAGTCAATCCTGTGAGTGCCATTGCACAGTGACACCACTTTATCATGGGCACAAATCACTCACTCAAATACTTTCAGGTGTATACCATTTTGCCTGAAACTTTGGGCAGTAAGTAAAGGAACAAAGAGTCTTTAGCTGGAGATTATAAGAAGTCTTCATATCCAGAAATATCTGAGAAGCAGAGTCAGCAAATTTATACATTTACCAAGTAAATGTAATCTTGTTGTCTAGAAAAAGGGTATTATTTTTTTAAGACCAGCATTTGAAATAAAAACACATTTAAAATTGCATGCCTTTAATATTAATTCTTAAACGGTTTATGTTTCCACTTACAATTTAAGATTCTGGTAACTGAAAGCAACACAAAACTTTTTTTTCCCCCTACTGCTTACTTTATGTATTTTATACAATTTCGTAGAACTGGTTTCAATGTTTCCTCTTTTCTAGTGAACTCTCAGCTCTTCTTATTAATCTCAAATGTTTTTAGCAAATCCACAGAGGAAAAAATAACCACACAGGAGTATAAGAAATTATTATATGTTTTTGAAATAAGTAAATTCATGAGGAGGTCTGGAAACTCAAAATTATTCTAAAAAAAATACAGTAAAAAGAGTAGTTTTCAACATTTGTTTATTTTTCAAAGTGTGTGCAGAACTTGAACATACAAAAATTCTTGATCTTTACCTCAAAGATATAGAAAGAGAATAAAATTTATTCAGCCTGAATCTAAAATATTTATTTTATTCCTCATTTCAATGCTACTCATGTATATTACATTGTTTCAATCAGTGATTTCAGGATCTGTCAAACACTTTATGGTTACTATTTCCCAAGAAACATTTTTCTTTTTTCCATATCTATATAGGGAGTAAAAAAAGTAATATAAATCTGTGTGAAGAAGCAGAGAGATTCATAGGCATTCTTTTATGCTGCAGAATCTATACATAAAGACCTTAAATTTGCATAAATCTGCTAAGTGACAACTTGGTGCATGGTAAGGTTGGTTACAATAACTGCATCTGAGTCAAATTTCAACCGATGAGAAAGAAAGATGAAACTGAATTAAATGTAAGTTATGCTATCTTTGTCAAGATTTGCTCTTTAAAGTTGAGATGGATTTAAAGACAGGACTATTCGAAAAGATCTTGCCAGAAATTTCAAAAAACATGCAGATGGAGACAAACATGGAAGTAGGCACAAATGGAAATAATTGGAAACTTCTGCTGGGATGGCTTATAATCCAAGGTGTGGATGGTGGGTTGACTACATTTTGCTTCTTCTAGAGAATTTTACCAAATGAAGATTACACTAATTTCTGAGAAGATTTCTGAGAATCCTCCTGTGGATCCTCTTGCTGGGAAGAAGTGGTGGGTGATCAGCCCCTCTCAGTCATGAGTGCTCCCTTCCAGCTCATCACCTCATTATCTGAATTATTTTAATCTAATAACTGTAACTTAAAAGAAAATATTTAAAATAAAAGTAATTTATTTTAGATTTTGTATTTACTTTACTCACGGAAGCCTAAGGTATTTTTGTAGTTCTATTGATTTTTAAAAATTGTTTTATTATCTTTTCTGTAATTGTTTAAAAAGAGAAAAAACACCCTTTCAAAATCTCTGTTGCTTTCAATAGTGGGCTCAAATCACGTCTTCCTCTGGATAAGTGTAACTCTTCTAATGAAGTTTCCATAGCAAGCTTCCATAGATAAGTTTCCAAAACTAGCATACACATGAATGGATTCACATCAGCCCACAAAAGTACTTACATAAATGCCTGAAGAACCGAACCCTAAACAAAAGTGCAAATAAAGTGATGTTTGTAATGTATGGCTTGGGAAAGGAGAGTACAGCACGGGATTTTCTGCAGAGGGTCAACATTTGGCTATCTTTGTGAGATGTTTTTCAAAGTCTGTGCAAAACTGGAGCTTTGTCAGGTTGCATAAATCAGGTCCAGAAAGCTCTGAGTGGTGTGACAATCACTAGGTTTAAGATTTACAGCAAAGGGTATCATCTTTGCTCTTACACTTCCTAATGACTATAAAAAGAATTTTGTCTTCTTTTCTTTGAAACACGTTCTGCCTCCTTTCCTATTCACCATCCCTTCTCTCTGCCATTAGTATTTCCTGTGATAAACTGACCTCCTGAAAGCTCCTCAGAGGGAAAAATTCCTCTCAGAGTTGTGAAGCTAGGAGAAGTTTAGTTCCACCCAACATCCCTCCTCCCAAACTTAACCTCATCAAGTGGTTTTGCATCTCACCAGCAGAAAGTCCCTGGTAGTCTGTAAAGGGATTTGTTCTTTTGCAAATAACAGATGACAAGCAGCAGACAACCTTCATAAATGGATTCAGGTAGTCTTCTTTTTGAGTTGAGAAATAGTGAGCATTTTTAACACAGTGGGAAAAAATAAAGCAGAAGTTAGAAATACTGTAATCACAAAGTTTAAGCTTTTTAATCAAATCAAGAACTGTAGGATGAAAGAGACAGAAGTAGAGAGAGTGGAAGAGTTAAATGAGGAAAAACATAGGAACAGTCATTTCATAAAGCCAGACCCTTCCATGGGTCAAGACTGCAGTACCTGGAACACATGATATGATGCATCATACACTGGTGTTATTGATCACTAAAAAAACCCCCAGAAATAAAACAGAGTATTAAGCACAGCTTTACCAAGTGGTAACAACTCTCATTGACACAGGATATTTTTCTGACTGATGCGAGACACATTTTTTTCCAGGTAATTTCTTCACTGACAGTTTGATCTTGTGCTACAGCAGATTGTCTGCAGCCTGCATGTGCTTAAGCATTTCAGGATTGGAAACTTATGTAAAGATTGCCAGTTCAGAAACGTCATCATTTACAAGCTCAAGAGACTGAAGAAAATGTCTTCTTCTCGCTAAGGTTTAGATAATTTTCAACAACCCCCTCCCTGGTCAAACTCTGTCAAATAACTTTAGGGTGGATGACACAAGTGAGTATTTTGGACACATAAGTTTACCCGATCTGAAGCAGTGAGAAATTGTTAATTTGAATGTTTTAATGTGGCCAATATTGTAACTGTTGAGACTACTGACTGAGCTAAATTTTTGTTCTTTAAATTCCACTTCTTTTTACTCTTTTACTAATACGTAGCAGGACAACACCGAAGAGATTCACAGCCGGAGCTTTCTTCTAATCAGAATAGGACTCATTTTAAGTGTGCATCCTTAGCCATGCAGTAGACTTCATAAATCACAGATCACAGAATCATAGAGTCATTTGGCCTGGAAGGAACCTTAGAGATAATCTAGTTCTAACCCTTCTGCCACAGGCCTGGACACTTTTCACTACACCAGGTAGTTTAGAGTTCCGTCCAACCAGCCCTTAACCAAAGTTTTCCAGCATTCAGCATAGGGACAAAGTCATTGATCACATTCCAAGGTTTGAATATTGTATGCACATGTGTATTCCTCCTCATGTATTTTCTAGGTCAATTAAGGTATATTTTCCATTGCTTTTAATTTGGATCCATTCCTTTTTAAGATGCAAGGTAGTCAGTATGCTCTTTGAACATGTTACCTGAAATACTTGTGCTGTACCTTCATGTATGTTTGTAGTCTCTAAAATAAGTGCAGCTATAACAGCCAGAGGTATTTTTTGACATCTCATTTTTATTTCAAAGAAATGAGTTTTCAGCCTGACCAGGCATATTCTTTAAGATAAAGTAAATAGTTGTAGGAAAGAGGAAAAGGAGAGAAAAAAAGAGAATGAAAAAGAATGAAAGATAAAAAAGAAAGTAAAACCATTAAAAAGAGAAAGAGCATGATAGGAGGGGAAAGGAAAAAAGGGAACAAATTTTTTATATTTCCAAACAGAAATATTCTGACTTTTCCTTAAAAAAAAAAAAGGTTTTGTTTTGGAATGTTCTGAAGCACACTTTCTAAGTCTTAGAAGTAAATAATCTCTCAGCTAAAAATGTTTGACTTTGAGTCAAATCAATTTCTTGGTGGATCAGAAGAAAATACTCTTTTATTTCATTTAGCCAAGGAAAATGCAACTTGAGGAGGAATCAAAAATAGTTCTTCAGGCAGGGTAGAGAATAGGAAACAGTTATTTTCACTTCTTTGTCTGCCAGCCTTTTGGAAACACTCTTCTTCTGTATTCAGTCTTATATAGCTATGCTGTAGACAGCATGTTTACAAAACAGTCTGAATTTTTTCTTCCTTTCAATTCACCCCATGGAATGTGCCATGGAAGCTTCCAGTAATCTTTTTTCACATTCTCATTTAAACTTTGTCTCACTCCCCACAGATCTGATCTTTTCTTTTTGTCATTACAAGTGTCTTCTGCAGCAAGTCTTCTTTTGGTGAGCATGAATCTGCAAAAGCAGTTCCTCTCACTTTTCTGGCCAGTTCATTGTAGTAGCCTCCCTGCCTTCCCTTTCAACTTTTCCAAAATCCTGGGGTCTGAGGTGGTCAGACAGCTTCTTTTCTCCCCCAACATGGATCCTTTCTGAAACACTTTTAATTTCTTGTGGGGCAATTCTCCAGAGATATCTACTAGTTTATACCTGTCACTGAATGGGTGTCTTCCTCCTGCCTGTGAGTGGGCAGTGGGGTTCTGCTCTTGTCACAAGGAGAGCCTGTCAGATGTGGGGGCAGCAGCATGTTGGGAGGCTTCACAAGGGGCTTATCAGATGCAAGATTTTATTCATAAAGTTTTAGACCAATACAGTCATGAGTTAAAACAACCAATCTGAATATACACAATATTGTGTGAAACACACTACTGAGATTTTTGTAAGAATCTGTTGCTATTTCTTCATCAAGAGGTCAAGTATCAGCTTTTCCAGATTACACCATATACTAAACCCTGAGCAAAATCAAAGAAGTTTGATTAATATAACAATTCTTTGTTATTAACAAGGTGGTGGTGCAGCACATGAGGAAAACATAATTTAGAAGGAATGACACGAGTAGGTCTAAGTATTGCAGAGGTGATCGATGCTTGACTTGTGCAGAGGGGCCACACATGTGTCCCAGCTGTCAGGATGGAACTGCACTGTGGCAATAAGTGCACAAACAGGAAACAACACAGGATGGGCTAACACACTCCACTTAAAAAAGCAAAGCAAAGACCGACCTTATGAAAACAAAATGCATGCACACACACCCCAACATTATCTTTTAAACTATTAAATCTTTTAATCTATTAAAGAATGAATAACCCAGGAAAAATATTGATGTAAAGCACTGATGAAGTTGAAAATTCCTACGGTTCCTACAGTGAACAACAGCACTGATGATCTTACTTACTGATTAAGAAAACTTCATAATAAACGTTTTTCTGATCAAAAGTCTGGCAAATTGTATCTGACAACACTGGCTTTTTCCCTTCTATTTTTATTTCTAAGCTCTCCTCATTCACTCAGTTATGCAAGGAGCTCTGCAGTATGCTGGGCTTCTAAAAGTGCACCCCATGCACCATTTCAATTTCTGACACTGGATTTGGCATTGCAATTTTGCTTTAGAGAAGCTGAAAAAAAAAACAAGTTCAGTGGTAATAAAAAAACACATTACACAGCGAAAGTTGCCAAATTTTTTACATTAACAAACCTTAACAGCATTCTTTGCTTCCTATTTAAATACGTTTTAAAGGGAAACACTTCTATTTTACCAATTCCAATATCTCATCACGCTGTGTACATTTAGATCACCAATAAGATGAAAGCATGATGGATGAAAAAAGAGAAGGGAATGGAGGAGCTGGGAATAGGAAAATTAAGGCTTAGATCTAGTCTGAGTTATTTGTGAATTATTTTCACAGGCATTTCAACATAAAACTCTTACTGATGTAAGGAAAAGTATCAGCACTTCTTTAGCTGGTGCAGTACTTTAATTTCATATCTCTTTGATTACCTTACAGCATTATGATATGTGTGTAATATAAGTAAAATCTTTAATATCCGTATCCACCTGCAAGAGCAATATAATTTCCTACTGCCTTCACAGTGCTCAAAAATAAAGCAGTATCTATTTCCTGCTCGTTAAAGCAGCATTAATAAAGAGTGGGTACTGTTTATCAACGTCTCCTGCTGGTTCCTAGGCACAAGTGATATTATTTCTCTGCAAGATGTCTCCCATGCTCACAGGAACGCCACTAATGTGCAAAATGGCTGACAAGGGATGTGGGTTCAGAAGTGGCATTTGCTGCCTTGGAGCACATTTTGCAGAATATGCATGCTGAGAAACGCTTTCGACATCTCCAGCTTCCATAATTCTGGTCTGAGCAGGAGGTTTATCTCTCCTTAAAATGAGAAATGTGTCACTGACTGAGACATTTTCCTTTATTCCTTTAAGCATTGAATTAAGGTCATGATCTTAAAAAAGGTATTAATAAAGTCACTACATAATAGAGATGATAGCTTAAATAATGCAGTGACTTTATAGCTGGAGATCAGTTTTGCACTTCAGCACTAGCAGCCACAGATTCAATGGGGGAAAAAAAGTTTGAAATTTAAAGGAACTCTTCAGATCATGTAACTTCAATTGTAATGTTAAAAGGAAATGGAGCAGGCAACACTACAGAGAGTGATAGCTTAGCTCTTCCTCCTTTGTCTCTGTGCTCTGCTTGTTCCTGGTGTTAAATAATCCTCAGTACGGTGGATAGAATATATTGGAGTAAAAGAGGTCAGTCTAACTTTAAACGCTACACAGACATTATATGAAATTATCTGGTGGGAGTGTGCCACTGTGGACACTGACATGGAAAGGGATTCAGACCACTGTTTAGCTTATGGTAAAAAGTGTAGCCACTTACATAAAGAGCACCTCTTTAGAAACATTGAAAAAAATCCTGAAATGATTGTGCTGCTGTTCAGACATTGAGGAAATGGTACAAAAATTGAAACATGAACAGAAATTTTTTTAAAAAGGCATTAATTAATCAGGTAAGAGGCATTTCCTAGTCTCAGACCATCAAATGGACTTCATTTTGTGCCTGTGCTTCAAATTACCTGAGAGACTTATCTCCTGAAGACAGACCTAATCAGAACAAATGGAAAAAGCTCTTGAGGTTACAAAAGCCGATGTGCAAAGATGACTGGTATTCAAATGTTAGCTGCTACTGAGGCTATTGCACAAGGTTTTCAAAATACAAATTAACCCATATACTATATTTTAGGTAATCAAAGTACCATGTTTCGCTTTTATAAAAATTGCTATAGTTACTCAAGCCCTGCCTTAAAATCAACAAAAGGATTAAAAATTAGTTGTTCGGGGTGTTACCAATGGTTCTGAGAACTACACTTTACTCTTTTCTTCCTAATGTAATATATAATTTAGTTATCACATTCTAAATATTTTTGAACTAGGACAGAACTCTGAAATAATACACAATTCCCATAAATAGGATTGGATATGCAGTAATATCTATGATTGAGAAATAATAGATTTCTCAATGAGACATATCCAGTCTGCTATGTGTCACCACCACACTCTGAAGTTTGCTCCTGTACTTTTCAAGGAGAAGCAGACTCAAACTAAGTGTAAATGTAAATGTTTAGTAAAGAAAAAATAATAATAAAAAAAATTAATAATTTTTAAAAAGCTTCTTGTAGTTAATTATTAATACAAAAGATTTGGTTTAAATATAGTGTGCTTGGACCACAAAACTAAGGAGACACACTTGTTAAATGTACCAATAATATCACAAAAGGCTATGAAAGCATGTAAACAAAAGGCAAGCCAGTGCTCAGCAGCTACACACAGGCCAAATTTGGTGGTTGATTTGGACTTCTTCTTGCCACAATTTTTCAAAGCCAGAAGTTGTAGATTTAAGTTCCAGATTCTGAACAATGGCTCCTATCCAAAACAGGTGATGTAGCAGCGCATCCTGACCTACTGAGAGAGCAGAGGAGATGCACAATGCTCCACCCAGAGAGGAAGCTTAAGCCATCCAGACATAATGAGTTGAGGCTAGACAGAAGAAAGGCATGGGCAACCTTGCAGTGTGATCACACTACTGCTATAGGTGACCTGGTCAGGAAAAAGCAGACAATGTTTTCTTCAAACAACTGGAATAAGCCACATTTTGACAGATATCTGTCTTTGTGAGTGGCATAACCACCCCAGTATTTTGGGAAGGGAAACAGAGCATGGAACAAACAATCTAGGAGATGGTAGAATCCAAGGTTCTGAGAGGAAGAAAGAGGGCAAAAAATTAGGACTTACCCTCAACTGCAATTTAATTAGATTAGAAAATATTTAAACAAATTCTACAGACAAAAATTTCATCATGTGTCACAGGCTACAGCCACTAATCTATTTCGAGACAATCCTTGATCACCTTTGTTCACCTCACGGTGAACAGAAAAGTTCCAAAGGACTGGGAGAAAACAAATAGCACTCCTGTCTCTGGGAACAAAAAACAGGAAGAGAAGAAGGAAATGAAACAACTGGGGCCAGAGGGTTGTGACCAGTGGCACAAAATCTTCAGCTGTAGGAGCATCACCAGTAGTGTATCCCAATGGTCAGTAGGACCACTAGGATCAATACTGGTTTACCTCCTTCCAGTGATCAGGATGCTGGGATGGAACAGACTCTTAACAACTCTGCAGATGACACAAAACAGGGAGGAGGGGCAGATTGGCTGGCTGGCTGGGCTGCCTTCCAGAGAAACATGGATGGGCTGGAGAAATGGGCCAGTACAAACTTCTTGAAGTTCATTTTCTTGGAAATGCCAAATTCTGCACATAGGAAGGAATGACTCTGGGTATCAGCACACACTGGGAGCCAACTAGTTGGGAAATAGTAACACAGAAAATTACTTGGCATTCTTTATTTTATTTTTTTTTTGTCATGAGCCAGCAATGTACTCTTGTACCAAAGAAGACCAATAAGTATCCCAGGCTGCATCAGAAGACTCGTTGTTAGCAGATCAAGAAATGTGATCCTCCATCTCTGTTTAAGCTCTGATGAGACAAATCTAGACTGCTGAGTCCAGTTCTGATCCCTCCAGTATCAGAGAGACTTGGACATACTGGAGTGAGTCCAACAAATAGCCACAGAGGAGACAGGAGCAAGACTTACACAAACTGAGGATAGAGAGCTGAGGCTGTTCAGGTTGGTATTTCATCCATGCGTGTAAACATCTGATGGCAGGGCGTAGCAGTTGGACTGGATTATCTCTGGAGGTGTTTGCCAACCTCAGAAAATTGGTGATTGTGTTGCTCTGAACATGGATTGACAATTGCCATATTTATATAACGTGATGAAAAAAATTGCTCAGAACTTTTAAAAATGTGTAAATAATCCCTTTGTTCTTGTAAATATGGTCTTTGCTGAAGGATGACTCAGCACTTATTTGGATCAAAAGGAGCATTTCTACTTATTTAAAAGGGATTAGAAACAAACCCTTTGAGTATTTATAATAAAAACTTCTAAAAATTATAAGATTATTTTGTTTGCTTTAAAGTTTTTCAAATTACCAGTTTCTTATTGCCTGCTGTTACTTCAAATATTTGAAGGAGCTTGGAAAGTAGCTGTTCACACACAATTATACATTGACTCTCTGGTGATTTTTAAAGGCAGTTTATATTCATATTAATGATCACAAGTAAACTATTTATACAAAGGGACCCTGATCACAGAATCATAGAATAATTTAGATTGGAAAAGAATTCTAAGATCACCAAGTTCAACCTTTGACCAATCACTATCTTGTGGACTAGATCATGGAGCTAAGTACCATGTCCAGTAGTGTCTTGAACACCTTCAGGGATGGTGACTCTACCACTTCCCTGGACAGTCAGTTCCAGTGCTGAATAACCCTCTCCATGAACAAAAGTTTCCTGATGTCCAGCCTGAAGCTCCATTGGTGTAGCTTCAGGTCACTTCCTCTTGTCTTGATGCCAGATGCCTGGGAGAAAAGCTGACCCCCACCTGGCTAGGCCCTCCTTTCAGGCAGTTGTCGAGACTGATAAGGTCTCCCCTGAGCCTCCTTTTCTCCAGAAAAAACAACTCCAGCTCACTCAGCTGCTTCTCATAGGACTTAACCCCTAGACCCTTCACCGGCTTCTGTGCTCTTCTCTGGACATACTCCAGCACCTCAATGTCTTTTTTGCAGTGTGGGGCCCAGAACCGGGCACAGGACCGGGTGTGGCCTCAGCAGCACTGAGTGCAGAGCGATAATCACTGCCCTGGTGTTACTGAACTCACCATTGCTGATACAAACCAGGATTCCATTGTCCTTCTTGGCCACCTATGCACACTCATGCTCAGCTGCCGTTCACCAGCACTCCTAGGTCCTTTTCCACTGGGCAGCTTTCCAGCCACTCTGGCCCAGTCTGTAGCACTGAATGGGGCTGTTGTGACTGAAGTTCGGGACCCAGCACTTCTTCTTGTTGGACCTCATACCATTGGTCTCACCCCATCAATCCAGCCTGTCCATATCCCTCTGCAGAGCCTTCCTAACCTCCAGACAAACATTCCCACCCAGCTCCATGAACTTACTGCACTCAAACATTTCATCCAGTTCATCAATGAAGATATTAAACAGGGTTGGACACAAAACTGAGCCCTGGGGAACCCCTACAGTGACTGGGCACCAACTGGATGCAACTCAATTGCCCACCACTCTCTGGGCCCAGCTGTCCAGCCAGTTCTTTAGCAAGTTAAGAGAGCACCTGTCCAAGCCATGAACTCAGCTGCTTCAGGAGCATGCTGTGGTAGACAGTATCAAGGCCTCTATTGGAAAATATAAAATCGTGAAGGATGTGACTGCTCTGAGTTTTGTTTTGTACAATCAAAAGCAATGCTTGTTGTGTTCTTTTTGCCTGCAACATGAAAGTATTTAATTTTGGTACCAAGATTTTCAACTACAGGCTCACATTGGTTGAATCCAGTGTCTGTGCTCTGAAAAGAGAGGAACACTCTCCCTCTCTTTTCTGAAAATCACCCTTCTTCCAAAGAAGAATCCACTCAGGCTGTTTCTTACAAGTCTGTCTATGAAAGAAATGAAAATGAGAAGCAGTTATTTTCCTAGAGTCTTTGTGAAATGTGGCTGAGAAAGGGTTGAATATCCTCCCCAGGTGCAGTGGGGTCAGCTCCTCTGGGTAGCTCCTGAAGGAGCACTGTTGTAACCTATTGGATCCTAACATGAGTTAGAACCAAACAGTGGTAGGCATGAAAATGTCGTGCACTACCTGTGCTAATGTCCTCATAGCTCCTGTCCATCTCTCCATTTTCCCCATTAAATGCACAGAAAACCCTAACCAGCTTGCAGAAAGAAGCATTCTTAGAGTCCTGTCATTGGAATGGCTACCTCAGTGCTACAACTGAAGAGAAAATACCATGGCTGATGTGTTGGTCTGCGCTCCTCGTGGCCAAGATGAAACAACCATTTGAGTATGCAATAACTCCTTCCTGGTCAGGGGACCAACTTCATAGCAAGTGAGGAGTTCCACCTGGTTGTGGAAAATCAAAACCTTGTGTACATTGTAAGACTGTTGAGGTATAACTAAATCATGTCCTGAGTGCCCATAGAGTTTTAAATTAATGGTTTTAAATTAATGGTTTTAAATTAATGGTTTTTTGACTTCTGTGATCCCATATAAATGTAATATTGCATTGAAAACATCTAGCATTAACTGACATTCCCTGTTTGTTTCTTAAGAGCTTCAAATTACATTTATTTCATCTACACTAAATGCAAGATATTTCTGAGTTCATTACTAGCTCCTTGGTTTTAAAATTCTTGGGAGCTAAATTTTCAATATTGTGTCAAAATTATGGGGAAAAAATCCCCTTTCCTTTCGGGCTCTAATTTCTGTCTTTCAGGCAGAAGCATTGTTACTGAATGTATTGTTTATAGAAAATATCCATCATATTAATATCCTGAAACAAACAGGTAAATTGCTCAGTTGCTATCAGTTATGTATATAGGGGTTCTCCTATGCATTCATGTATATTGCTTTCTCACTTTCCTATATATAGATAAAATACACTATTTTCCTCAAGAGCCATTTTCATATGGTTGTTTAGAGAAAATTAGCTGATCATAACACTTGGGTAGAAAAGAAGCACATTATATGAAGAAGTCAGTTAATGACAAAGAATTTGAATTGATGTTTCTCCCCCTTTTATTCCTCCAGTCCTCACAGATTTGTGCATCTTCCCCAGGTACTCTTTGGAGTAAATTGTGCCTTTTATTACTTGTGTGTGCAGAACTGATCCCACAAATCTCCAAATAGGGCATCCTGCCTTACTTTATATTTAAGAAAAAGCAGATAATTGACCAGCATGTTTCAGGATTCATCTCAGCAAGAGGGAAGGCAGCAGTAGTTTCACATTGCACAAACTCTATTACAGTGAATCTGTAGAAGGAGAAGCAACACTGAAACATTTCATTGCCTAATTCACATGATATAATCAATTACTCTGCACCACAAGACTGGTCTTTCTCCTCCTTTCAGTTACTGACATTGTGTGTTACAGGCTGTGATAGTATGACAAGAAAAATGGACAGTTGTACGACCAACTACACCACAATGCAGGATAATTAGAAGACTTGTATAGGATTGCTTTTACCTCTTTTGTTGAAGAAGGATCAATTCCAATTTCACTGTAACAACTTCTGGCCTACTCAAAATGTCTGAAGAAAAAAATTACAAATCTGAATTGCCAGATAAGCCAAGGAGCTGCTCCAAATTCCAGGCACAAATCCTGGCAAGCAGTCCTCACTTGGTATTGCAGGACACACAGACACATACTGCTCAGAGCTGCACAGCACTGAAGACCCCAGTGCAGCACTCAGAAACACTGCATTCAAGTTTCTGTCCTCAGTTTAAGTTGCACAACAACCACCTTACATCTTAGAGGGCTGTCATGGAGAGCCACGGACTACTTGAAGATGCTGGTTTGATTGTTTTCATTTTTTTTTGGACCAGAACTGCAAGATACAAGCAGCAAAAATGGTCACGTTTGAATGCACCAGAAAAAACATAGTTAATGGATGGTGACAAATTGGAAAACAAGAGAGAATGAAGCTAAAATTTTATATGAGAAATTTAAGTAAAATGGCTGAAATATTGGCAGAACTCTGCATTGTGTTCTAGAAGCATGCCGAAGTAACCCTTCAAAAGCAGATTTTGTTCTGCAGCTTACCAAAAATGTTAATTTTTGCTAATTTTTTCAGCATTTATGAATGAATCTTCAAGAATCTGGGCTACCATGTTGAACTATACGATATACTGCCCTATCACTCATCTGTGATCTTCACTGTGTTAATGGCTTTCCCAGCCAGGATTTTCATATCTTGGACTGACCTCTCTTGATGCACTTCTGCAGCATTTGCGGACCTGATGGTTGCACGTCCCACAAGGTCTGCTAGCCCTTGATTTTAGGCAAACAGAGGCAGGCAGAATCACTGTCGAACCTGTTGGCTACTTCTCCCAGATTGAAGTGTCCTCTTGCCTGGCCCTTTCAGCTGAACTTGAGCCCCTTTGCATCCCCAGCTTCTTCCCCATTGCCTTGGCCAGACCCAAATATTCACATTGTGGTATCAGGTGGATATGGTACAAACATAAGGGAAATACAAAGAGCAGCCTTGATCTCTGCCAGATGATGCTTTGGGGCTATACCACAGGAGAGTGAATCCCCCTTCAATGCGGCAATGGAGGGATGGGTGCTCTGGATAACTCCTACCAGAGATGACCACTAGGCAAATGCCTCCACAGCTTCATGACAAAGACAATTTTGAACATTTTATGGAGGTTACTGGCAGTCTGAACAGGTATCTAAACACATTTAAAAAAAAATCCAGGAGTCTTAGAGACTGTGAAGAAATTACTAGAGAAATAATGGTGATGGAATTATTAACTTTTAATTCACTAAAAGTTTCCCGTTGCATGCATTAAGTGAGGCCTGGGACCTTTCCAGTGAGGATAAAAGGGAATGCCGAATGATTACCCTTCCCTGACTGAGTCAGGCACCCTGTGGAACAGCTTGTGTGCTGTTATGTAAGAAAGGATTACAAGGTAATGCATATGCATAAGAAGGGTGAATGCAAATATTGGGGACAACTTTGTTCTGGTAGTTCTTCATTTTCTGAACATTAGACTTCACAATCTCAGTAGTCTTGCAGTGTCAGTTTGAGAGAGGTTATGGGTTCAAGACTATCGTTTCAAACTCTGAACACTGTGGTAAGTTAAAAACTACTAAGATTTTACCTTTTTTTAATTAGAAAAATGATTTAGTAAACTGTTGAAGGAGTAAAATCTCAGTGCAGTTTACTAATTCAGGTGGGTGTTTTTCTTGCTGCCTTTGAGATGGGGAAACTCAAACTTATGAGAGTTTCCTACATGTATCTACTTCTGAAAGGCTAAATATAGTTAGGAATAAATGTATTTGTTTCAAATCCAGAGCTCAAGAAACCATTCTTTCTGCAGGTGTTGGCTGGAACCCCAGTTTTATTCCTGTGCTATAGAATGGAATTTTCATTTGTGTGCAGCACTATTTTCCTTACGCAGAGTGTATCTTTCCTCACAACATTGAATAGTTTTCCTCATAATATTGAGTTACATTAATTAATTTAACTTGAAATTAATTCTAAAATGCCTCAGTTTGGAAGTACTGATCATCTTATTATATTATTTTTTTTTTCTAGGACAACTTTCACCTGAGGTTGAAACTCAGCTAGGGTCCTGTTTGTAGCACATACCTGTAGACATCAAATTTAAATTTAGATAATTATGCCTTCCAATTATTTTTGTAGAATAATGTACAGGGTTAGGTTAACAGATCTTGTCAGTTCAGAGTGAGGCTTGTACTGATACCATAATGCAATCAAATAAATAGGGTTGGAGGTAATATACTCTTTATGGTCTTCAGAATAGGTACATTGATGTTGAAAGAAACAGTTCTTTCATTTATTTTTTTTCAGCTGTAGTAACAGAATATATTAGACTTGATAACCAGGATGCCTAAATGTGCTTTTAACTTATATAGGCTTAATTTAAGCATAACTTTCAGTCTGCTTCCAGAATAATTTAGAGATGTATTTGCCCAAAGTTTACTGAAATATTGATGAGTTTGAGTGCTCACAAAAGTGCTTCACTAAAATGCTGCTCAGTGGGAGGTCTCACTGCTGAACACTGACTCATTCATGGACAATTTATATGAGTAAATGTTGAAGTGAACAAATGTTGTGAAGATAGTGCAAAAAAGGTGCTGGGACTTCAACAGTAACCTGGTAGCTGCTTAGGGGATGTGCATGGTGTACTATAGTGTTTTAAGCTTGCTGTGCTTTTCCTTGGTGGCTGTATATAAAGGCAGTCAAAAGCATGCAATGTTTTGCATTAGTGGACATGAACCAGCAGTGTGCTGAGGTGACCAAGAAGGCCAGGGGCATCCTGGCCTGTATCAGCAATAGTGTGTCCAGGACAGTGATTGTCCCTCTGTACTCGGCACTTGTGAGGCCACACCTCAAGTTCTGTGTCTTGTTCTGGTCCCCCAGTTCAGGAAGAACACTGAGGTGCTGGAGAGTGTTAAGAGAAGGGCAACAGAGCTGGTGAAGGATCTGGAGCACAAGTCCTGTGAGGAGCAGCTCAGGGAGCTGGGGATGTTTAGCCTGGAGGAAAGGAGGCTCAGGGGAGAGACCTTATCACTCTCTACAACGACCTGAAAGGAGCGTGTAGCCAGGTGGGGGTCAGCTTCTCTCCCAGGCAACAAATGGTAGGATAGTCAGAAAAGCTGAACTACTGAGTATAGAAGATAATTGATGGAGGGAGCACAAAGGAATATGCATGATAATGGATTCAGGCTGATGAGATACGGAGCTGTGCAATCTCACCAAGTGAAAAAGGAACAAAGTTTTGGTCCACTCTGAGGTAACATTCCATATTTGTTTGTTTCTGGGGATTTCAAATACGGTCTTCTCTTGTAGGAAACTTGTGACTAAATCAAGAAAAGTGCCCTGTTTAATCTTTGTGCCGTGGTCTCGAGACTCAAGTCATTGTTTTTCATATATAAAACTGAAAATGCAAAAAGAGGATACTTTTGATGAAATACGTGCAATTACTTGGTACATTGCAATATGTCCTTGTATATTTTCTCATTGGCAGGAATGCAAAATTCCTCACTCAAGACTTTGGCATTATGCTATTCTTTCCCTCTGTCTCTTTTTCTCTTGCCACAAAATTGCTTCTCCCTCTTCTTTTCTCCTTTTGTCCTTTTGCCTCTTCTCTTCCAGTAGTCACTTGATAGTTACTCTTCTTGGTTGAATTTATTACAGTGTCAATATCCAACCCTAAACTAGAAATATGTAGAAAATAATTTGTCTTGGCCCTGTTCCTGGCCTGTAGAACCTTTATTATTTGCTTGATTTGTTATTATAGTTAATAGTATTACCACTTATTCCTGCTAATGCAGGACAAAAGCAAAATGAATTGATAGTAATGAGAAGCTTTTAGAGGCAATATTTAAGCAATAATGACCCCTGAGTCAAACATTTCCTGGCAGCTAATGACTGGCTGGAAGAGTAAAAGGTCTAAGATAAACCCAGGGGCTCTTAACCCAACCCACCATTAGCTGCCAGGAAAAGCCTGACTTAGAGAGCAGTAATGCTATTATACATCATAAAACCATGAAGAAAATCGAATAGCTTTTCTGCATGTTCCAGAGCTAAAAACTGAGTATCAATTTGCTGTGGGTTGTTCCCTGCACTTGTGTTTTCCTAGGTGTTAATCACCAGAGTAGTTATCAAAATAGAAACTAAAAATATTTCATTTAGAGCCAGTAATGTTATTTGGAGCTGATTATTCACCCTTAGGTGTAAGCCCAGGGAAGTCCTTTTTTTGCATCACACTAAATCATTATATAAATTTAAGTAATCATAAACATGAATATCCATGAGATCTCAAAAGATAGGTGTCACACTGATTGTAGACTACTTTTTATAGCTTTATACATCTTTGTGCTGATACAGGAACAGCAAACATTTGGAAAAGAATAAAAGTGGTTGCCATCCTCCAGCCAATACAAGCTGAAAGTAAACATTTTTGCTTCTTCTATTTTGAATAGATAAGAAAACTTTTTCTAAGCCAGATCAGTTGCTATTCTAGAATAGTTTCTCACAATTTCATTACCTAGTGATTCATATGATTTATTGGATGTAGTTTCTCATATTTCAAATGCCTCTGACTTTTCTCCTGAAATGTGTCCTATGTGTTTTGTTACATTGTACATTAACCTTTAGACACCATGCTTCCTTTTCCCACTGCCCCTACCTCATCCATGTACATCTCCTTGTTCTCTTTGTAAACAAATCTCACCTTTTTTGACAGCTGTCCTGGTATTCTTTGAGACAAAGTTATGGTTTATTATTTATAAAGGGGATTTATTGCAACAAGTTATTTCCCAGAGCATTGTGGTTGGATGGGAACTACAGCTGGACAAGCAAAGACAAGGAGCTATAGTCTGAAGAATGGAAGGCAATTTGAATAAAGGAGTAGCCCATTTGGAAAATGTTATTCTTTTGCCTGTTGAATGACTGGTCATTGCAATATTTATGCTGTTTTGTCTAGAGTACAGGTTGCACAGTGCAGCTATTGCCATAATTTTGCTATCAAAACAAGCACTTCCACCCGCCACAGATCAGGTTCACTGTGAAATTTCATGTGTCCTTCTTTTCTGAGTATTATCCAAAGGCTTTATTTTTGTACATATACATTTTTATTCCAATGAGCTCAAAATTTGTTCTTGAGTTAATGCTTTTTTTGTGACTTGCATATTCCCTGCTGATTTAAAGTCCTAGAGAAAATAGAAAGATAATAAATCAGAATAAATCCAGGATGAGTTATACAACTAAGAGTGCACATGCTTAGTTAGGGAAACATGGCAAGACTCAGTTGAAATGAAGAAGTGACATCACAATGTACAGGTTCGTGCCTATAAAAGACAAAGAAACAAAGAAAAGTTTAATTATAGCCTTTTTCTACTTGGCTTACAACCATATTTAGTAGTATGCAAACATAACAGTACAGAAATATCTGTTGACCAAAAACTACTTGACTCCAAAAATCCTGAAATTCTTTGATACCTGTCAAGTTACAAAATCTACCATATATAAACTCCATGGCTAGTTCTATGCCTGAACATCTGGGAATACATAGCTTGAGTCATTAGCAATTAACAACAATGCATATGCTGCTACTCAGTGACTTTTTAGTACAGACATTTAATCTGTAATTCTTTTAAGGATGTTCTGTCACAGAAAGTTACATTTAATACATACTTTCCAATATGCCATATTTGCTCTGAAACACAGTCAAAATTTTGGTTCTTCAGCACCACAGGTACAGGGTACAAATTCCTCTGTCACCTCTTTAGTCTCCATGTGGATTTTTAAATGTGTTTTGAAAAGTACCATTAACACAGAAAGCACAAACAATCCTTAAGTACATCTATCATGTGAGCCAAAAGAGCAACAGCCCAAGCTGATGCCAGTCACAGGAGTTCAATGCCAAGAGCAAAACATGGCCCACAGTCCATTGCCTCTCCCTCCCATCCTTCTCTTTGCCACAATAATCTACTAAATCAAACTCTTTAAGAGCACTATTAATAATTTCCCAACACGGTTCTCTCTTGAGCTGGTAGACAACCATAAAACAGTTGTCTAGCGCTGTTTTTATTTTATATTTGAGCTTCATTTACTACCTGTGTTGCGAACTCTTTTTAGATAAGTGAGGAAAACCACTGAACTCAGATCAAAAAGAATATTTTTGCACACAGGCTTAAAAGTCAAGTCTTATACAAAAATCATTTCTGTGAACATGATGTTCTTTACTTATTTTGGATTAGTATTAAGGTCTGGAACTGAGTCCTACTGGTTTGAGTTAGTTACATTTGATCACTGTTGCTTAAATCACAATGACATTTTCTGTAGTTCCAACTTCAAGGACACAAATCTGCTTCTTGCTTGAAATGACAAGTTCTGCATGAGAAATCACAAGGTGTCAGTGCAAGGTGTCAGTGCAAGGTCTGCCTTGTGCAGTGGGTTAATGAACTAGTTTTGTGCCCTGGGGGACAATGAACTTGTACCTAGTTTTGATCACAAATGGAAGACTAGTAATTCTGAACTGGTTCTCTTTTTCTATCTGTGCAGTGCAACATCCACATGGTGTTTCAGTAGGGACAATTTGAAATTATTATGATTTAGCTGTTATTCACCTAGTACCAGATTTCTCACAAGCAGGCACTAAACCCACCAGAAGTTGGCAGGAGGTCTCAAGCTGGTGAGATGTCAATGGTCCAAGGACAGCAGCGAGTCCACGGCATCTCCTTTTTCATCTTTCTGGTGAAGTCACACACCACACCAAGACATAGAACTCTCCTATTTGCACCTGCTGGAAAACCTTTACTCCTGATGAAGCTTAGCTAAAATGGAATTGAGCCCAAATGATACCTTTCCTTTGAAAAAAAAGTTAACTAAGTGCTACACAATTAAAAGAAACTAGGATGACTGGAGACCCTGAAAATAGAAATACCTCTCTGACACTAATGTACTAGCACTTATTTGAAACACCAGTGATTGCTAATCAAGAGCCTGAGAAATATTTTCACAGATCATTTCCCTATCTTGATAGCTGTTGCACAAGTACAAAACAAAATAAGAATGTTGTTCCATCACTAACTTAATAATATTTGACAATGTAAGAATGAAAATGCCTTGTGGACAAGACTACACAGCCCATAGTCTCATCCCTGAGATTAGCCAGAAGTGAGGCAAGCCTAAGAAATGGTGTATGTACATGGAATGATCTTTGTCCTGAAAGATTTTTACAGATTCTAATAATACAGGCAGAAACTAGGAGATGAGAACAGACAAGACAGGCAGTGGTTTCAGACACCAAATGATTATTTATCTGCTGTAGACCTCAAAATAAAGCACATTCTTAAGGAGGTTGTGTAATTCTAGAGACCATCCCCCTTGCTTTAGGAGGGGAAGGAGGGCTAACTTCTCAGGATGCAAAAGACCAACCAAAGTAAATCCTATTGCTCCCACTAAGGCTGGTGTAGGGCTTCCAGAGATGCTGGCTACATGCAGAATACACGTCTCCAGTTCTTCTTTTGTTCCCCTAGCTTTCACTCTCTACAGATCCTAGAAGCCAAAAGACTGCTCACAACTATAATTTATCATATTGCAGAAGTCAAGCCATGCTGCTTGAACTTTTTGCAAAACATGACAAGTGCAGAGATACTTTGTTTCTGATGGACTTAGTTTTGCACATGTATATTAAACCTTTCTTTCTGGTAAGTATAGAAGTTATGACTCCAATGTATTGCTTATGAGGAATCAAAATGCTTAATAAAACTCTTTGCAAAAGAGTAGAAATTAAAAGTAAAAAACCAGTGTAAAACATCTTTAAGAGAACCACAGCACTAAGTTATCTTTCTATTCCTAAGCCAGGATACATAGCCAGTTTTCAGACTACACTGAAGAAATTTTCTTGGTTTTGTTGAAAGAACAAGATGGAGCTAAACAAGTTTCATCTATTTTCCAAAGTGAAAGGAAATATAATGCCTGGGTTTTAGCATCGATCAATAAACATAACTACAGTTTCATACAAATGTTGCTGTTCATTACTTTATGCTATAACAACTTAATTTGATGTGAAAATGGAAAAAATCAGGAACCAAAGCTCCTGTAAGGCATCAGATATTTAACATGGGTTCTCTTCAGGCTCACAGCTGCAAAAATGCATGAAAAAGAAAGATCCCATGTGTCGTATGTTGGAATGCAGGAGATAACGGAATGAATAAAATTATCTCAGTTTCATGGTATTGAAATTTACATTGGAATAGAACTACCTACACTCTAATAAATACCCTGGGGTGTGCGTTACCTTAATATTTCTATTATTTAAAGGAATAGACAGTAGGAACCTTAGGCTGTTAATAATACTAAACAATGCATAAAAATGAATGCACACACAATCCAATTCAGCACCACAAAATAAGACGTTCCTCTTTTTATCTGTCTTTTCCCCCCACAATTATTTCAAGCAGGATTTTCTCTGCAAATTACGTTTTCCATTTGCTGTTACTATCCCCTCATTTAAATATGTATTTATATCAGTGACAAAAGTATGCTAATATATATTTCCTCATCTCTTTTTAAGGAGGGAAATTATGGGCAAGTTTTCTGCATGGCACAATGTCTTATCTCCATGTCTTACCATTTTCTAATCATGTTTACCTGAGTTCAAGTGCAAGACAAATTCAAAGTTGTGTTTGATTTGGATTCTTCACCCCTAACAGTAGAAGATTAATTACCTGGGACATGAGTGGAGATCTGCTGGAGAACTGCTTCATCTGCTGGAGTTGCAGGTATGAAACATTTCTAAAAGTGAGAGCCTTGCAAGTTAAGGCAACTGTAGCTAATACGCTGATAGTATGCAGGTAATTCTTTCAATGTTATTGAAGGACACCCTTGACAGATTTTATACAAATGAAGTTGTGTTAATTGAAACTGCTTTCCTTTATTCCCTTCTTATCAGCATAGCAGTATGGACTTTGCTACTGGCATCTCCTAAACCTGCTCATTCTGTGTTCTGGTCAAGGGTAGTTGTACTAGGATAATTGCCCATGCAAAGTAAACTAATTTGACCTCAATAGCCTTGGAGGTTTGCACCCAGCCAGTGCCCTTGGACAAGAGCCAAGTCTGTGTCTCAGAGGTGCTCTGTGGACACTGAAGTTTGAATCAGTTTTTGAAACAGATTTTGTCTTTTAGTTTGTGCTTTCAGAAACACTAAGGCAACAAGGAAACAAGATCTCCAAAGTTCTTTTGAAGATGCTACATAACTGCAAATAATGTTGTATACCAATGGTTTTGGCTGCAGGGTAGATACAAGCGGAGGATTCATGTTTTATTTCGATAGAGTGCTTTGAGAAGTCATTATATTTAACTAATATTTTGGGGTGAGAGGCAGTTTTGTACTTTATATTGCCCACAAGTGTAGGAGGACATTTAGTGTGATAAACTGGCAATTGGAAACCTATAAGAACAGTAAGTAATGGGGAAATTGAGGCAAGGGACCAATCATGAACACTAGGACAGACTTAGAGCAAATTTCAGAAAGCCCAAATGGCTTCACTGAAAATTAACTTCACTGCAGGGAGACAATGGCTAATCCTATTTTAAATTTGTTAGCAATCTGGCTGAGAAACTGGCTACAGCTCTCTGACACAGGATAACAAAACATATTTCTTTAGAGATAGTAAAATATCAATGTATGAATATTACATACTGCAAATGAAAATATAATTACACATTTAAACTATTGATCTTAGCAAAGACAAAAATGTTTCACAACTAAAACTACCTGCATTAAATCTCCCCTGTTGCTTGACCACCCTTCAGGCAGTAACCAGCCACTTTGGGGAGATTTCCCATTGTCGTCAATGAACTCCTCTTGAACTCCTCTGAGATACGTCCAAGGATCTGCAAAACATGAAGCTTCTACCGTTCCCCTGAAATCTGCTTCCAGTGTGTATATCACTGACACTGGAAAGCTTTCAGGGCTCAGGAGCTGATCAGCAGAGAATCAGCTGCCCCTGTGTGGGAGGGATGGATCTGGGAAAGGGTGCCCCCCCACCGGCACCCAGAGTCACAATAGCGCTGGCCAACCACAGCCAGAGAGCAACACAGGAGCCCTGCAGGGCACCTATGTCCACCCAGGAGGAGAGGAGGGGAGGGCAGCCAATAAGGAGTGTCCTGATTTGGGTATAGCAAGCTCCAGGTGAAGCAATGTGGGAAGTAGGGACAATATATTATACACCACTTAAATATTTCCACACATATCTTGAGTGCCAGTGGGATGCTCTGCACCCAGTCAGTCATCTCTAGATAATTCTTTAGGGTGCAGAATAACCATCCCATATTAGTTTAGAAGACCCGGTGACTTGGGCCCAGTACTTACCCAGGGTGTTTTGGTGGTAACCACAGCTACACACGACTTGAGTGTTTCAGTACCTATTCCTCTGTATGCTAGATTATTTTATAGTGCAGGTGGAATTCACTAAATTCAATTCAAAAAATCTCTGAGAATAAAGAGCTCCCACTTCCTATCCATCCAATTATCCTGGGAGTGCCAGAGAATTCAAAAGCCTCTGCTAAATAGGATGGAGAATATAAAATGAGAAACAGAGTAAAACAAAACTAAAACTGAAACAATTTATCAAGCTCATCCATTCAGGATTCAAGCAGAAAACAAAGCCACTGATCAAAAAGCTCCAGCTCCTTCTTCTATGGATCAGAGTCCTTGCAGGGGCAGGGGCCCCTCAACACTTCATGAAAGGAATCCTGAACTCACAAATCAACGGAATTTCGAAGACAGAGGAAAAAAAGTGAATTCTAAAGCAGTCAGTAGGAAACAGACTTTGTTTCACCATAAGAGCTCTACCAGGCCTGTTGTGCAGAGATGCTGGCAGTCAGGAACAGAGAAGTCCTGATTCAGTGTTTAGGGTGAACTACTATATACTACTGAAGGTAATGTAAAATAGAGAGCTGGTAGATCTGCTGTACAGAAGTGACTGACGTACTGCGACCAACATCACATAAAAATGAAGTTACAAACTAGATATATGAGTTATACTGTAATGAATGGGAAATACTGAAAAGTATTTAAAACTACACAATTTTTCTTTGTGTTCTTCAGAGGATGGTATGAAACATCTGTTACTGAAACTATGCACTCAAGGAAACAGTGTAATTTAGGGCAGTGTTACCCCAGTAAGAGGAAATTAGATGCTTTAAGCGTTGCTTGTTTGCTTGTTTGTATGTCAAACATTTTCTTTCCCAATATTTTCCCTTCAATTGTAAGATTTGTGCAGAAATTGTGTGGAGGCTGTCAGTAACTGTCCATATATATGTGGACTTTATTCACCAGATGTCATTTATATTACCAAGACAAATCTGACATATTGAAAGCAACCACTTATATTTAGATGCATATGTCATTACTAGTCTGAAGTTTGGTAGCTACCCTGGGGACAGTGCTTGCTCTTTTAGGTCTGGATTTGTACTGCCAGTGTGAAAACAATGGTATGTCAATGACCATTAGCTGAATGCAATTCTTTCAATCACAGAGTGTCTCATATTGTGGTAAAGTACTGAGTTTGTCCACAGATTTTTAAGTCCTTTGGGAAGTGTGAATTTCATTACTGTACAGTTAGAGAAACTGAGGCACAGGCAAAGCAAATAAAGTGTCCAGTGATAAGACACAGAGGAGACAAAGGAGATTAGGTAAGGAAAAGAGCCTGCAATAAAAACATTCATGATATATGACTTACTGGTTCATATGTCAGTCATGCTGCTCACTGAACCATATATCCAACTCTTTTATTGCAGGTGTTGTGTGGTTTGTGTGCTACAGAAGATTAAACACAACTCTATGGCATTTCCCTGAAAGTTTATCCATAGAGTTTTCACTACTACATATATTACAAAATCAAGATTTTGAAACTGGCTGTTGCAACTAAATGGCTTGAGCATAATACTCTGTAATAGCTTTATTTTTGGCTTATATCATGTATCTCAGTGAGATTCAAAGACTATGTAAAGAAGGTACTGCCCTCTGCAGCGGTTGAGAAGGGCTGCAGGGACCCCACTTGTTTGAAAGAGGAGCACTATTTTCATGGTAGCTGCCAAACTTCCATGTTATCACTGGAGCACTGGCTGTCCCTGTTCTGCAAAAGGAAACCCAGGAGGAGGGATGTCAGCGCCACAAGGCACAGTGGAGCAGTGGTCAGGGTGTTCAGCCAGTTTGGTGGCCAGGATGCAGTGGGAGGGATCTGCTTGACCCTGGCGCACCAGGAAAGCAGATGGTGGGATGCAGGCCAGAGTTTGGGTCTAGCTTTATTTTGTGCAGAACCTTGTGGCAGGCAGCTGGGGGCTAAGCCAGGGTGAAATTACGAGCTATGTAAACATGCCTGGCAGCGGAAAAGGCTGTGTGAGGACAATTTCAAGCAGAACCAAGTCCCAAACCTTTCTACTCTTTCACCTGCTCCTACAAAGAGGTTGCTGTCCTCTGCCTGGCCCATGCCAGTATTTTAACACATAACAAATATCACTTAATACTTGAAGAAACCTTTGAAGTTGAAAAGTGTTTTCTGAAGTGCTTAAGTGTCATAATCAGTAAGGAAAGTACTGAATTGCTCCATCAAAAAGGCAAGGAAAGGACAGTTGTCAAAAAATTAATCATATGAGGGATTTTTGCATGAGCTGTACATTGATAATGTTGTGGTAAAATTCCTTGTCACAAGTGAAAGAGAGCTCATACTATTGCACTGGTACTGTGAGTAAAACTTAGGAGGATTCCATAGCCAGGTGCTCACTGCAAGATTTAAAACTTTTGGGTAAAAGGTTTTATACTCTAAAACTCGAAAGAGATAGAAAACAACTAAAAAACCTGTTAGAACAAAACTTTAAAGAAAGAATCTTGGTAGGAGAATACACACATGTGGGCTTTTACTCCTCTTTTCTAAATTAATCCCTGCAGAGGCAGAGTGGCATAGTAAGAAATTTGTAGTTTCACATAATTTTGGTGTGAAGCCCAGCAAAACTTGGCAGATGTAAAAATGGATTTGTAGTATTTAAATGCAAGTGGTTTGGCATTTTTTCTTGGCTTTTTCAGAGTAGCCTAGTTTGATAGTGAAACTGTTTGATAAATGGAAATACTTTGCTCAAAATAACCAAGGAAAAAGGTGAAATTGTCCCTGAATTTTAATCATATATTTTATTTAAATTTAAAAAAAAATATTCCATGCAGCATTTTTCAGAGAGAGCAATAATCTCTTCTGGAGGCAGCAATGTCTTTTTGCTCTTTATTTCTACAGAACCTCATGAAATTGTCACATATCCAAGTGAATTCCCTGAACTTGTAAGCAATGATTAAAAGTGTGGAGCCTCTCAGTCAGAGGAAGATAGATCTTGGAAAAACTTCAGATCTACTCAAAGTCAGATTGAAATTATGAGAGTACCTGAAGAAGAAGGAAAACATTTTATTTCAGCTGTAAGCTGAAAGTCAAACAGAATCACTGTAATATAAACTTCAATCTTTTTTTCTCCTTTAGTTTGCATTATTTATAAAATTTCTAATTTGGAAAGTAATGACGAAGTACTGATAGCTCTATTCCTTGTTTGTGTTCAGAGAGCTGCTTGTAGCGTTATGTGAGCAAAATACTTTTATTTTTTTCCCAATCAGTATATTAAAAAATCTGAGAGAATTGATCAGATATTTTTCTGACCTGTTATTAACAGAATAGTTGAAAAACCAATGATCTCAGAATCCTTGTTACTGGTGAAATGTAAAGGGCAAACTTTTCCTTTCCAGTTCCAAGGTTTTTTTCAGAGCCAGCTATCATGAAGTATTTTAATGTTACATGTAAATGACCCAAACTAAGAGACGTTGAGATAAATAAAATGCCAATGAAGTCATGTATTTTATTTACTTTTCAAAATAGAAAGGTGCTTTAAATTAATTTATTCACTTTCTTTACAATATGAACCTGACTTATATCCTAGAGTCAGGCTTTTTCTTTCCAAAACTAAGTGGTATACAAACATGAATTATTTACACTTTTGCATATTGCTTTTTTTGGTGTTTACAGAATAACACACAAGACAATATTACTCTCCAATGTGGAAAAAATGTGGAAAGCTAAGCAATATCTGTTCTTGTTTGTGCATGTGAGAATTTAAAAAGTAATATAATTTGTTATATCATCCATTTAATTACCATTCCCTTCAATTTGTAATCCAGCTTTCTCACCAGGAATTTGAAAGAAGAACACGTCAATTCCATTTGTTCTGTCGTGCTTAACTACAAGCCACCACATACTTGTGAGACAGTGCAAACAACGTGAAACTTCATATGTGAGATACACTTTCTTTTCACAATTAGAAACATCAAAACCACAAAACTCATTCCTACTCCTACATACTTTGACTGTACTTTCTAAAAGTGGTAATGGTATCACGTTTGTCAGGAATACAGATTTTTAAAAAATATATATTTCCAAATGAAAGTTTATGGTGACTTTTTTCTATTTTCCTTCTGTGACAATGCAGTCAAAAGAGTTTAAGTCAACTCACAACAGCTGTAAAACTGTCAGACTCTTCAGGACATGGTAGAGTACACTTGGAAAGGGTACGAAAATTTCTTATTTATAGTTGAGGACTAGTGGTTGCCATTTGGAAAAATGTATTTGGATAAGATAAATCCTACATCAATAAGATGATACCATGGTAGAAGCAAACTGAAAATACATTTTAGGCAAATTCTTTTCAATTTCAGCTTCTCTGGTTGTTCTTGCAGACACTTGATTTCAGGAGCTGTGGCAGGATGTCTGCCCCTCTCGCCACCACAGGTGACAGGTGCAAATGGGAAACATAATCCAGGTGGTCTGAGGCCCAGCACGGATCATCTCCTGGTGCCGAGAGGTCTGCCCAGAATCAACAGCTTAGTCTGGAGAGCAGATGTGGAGAGAGATAAAAATGAAATATCAGTGACAAAAGGCCTGTTTTTACACTACAAAAGTACTACAAACTATCACAGAAGGCAGAACTCTCTTGCACATTCCCTGTGTGCAACGTGTAAGATGACTTCTCCCTGAAGTTTCCAAGCATTCTTCGTGGTTACTTTTCTGGAAGTTGAGGGAAAGGATTCCTATGTATGCTCCTTCAACAACTGGATAGTAAGATACATTGAATTCTAATCTATACTATTTTCTTCGCTAGCTGTAAAATTGGGTACCTTTAGTCATGCACTGTATATTTAATAGTTTTCTTTTCCCTGTGTAGTAATATTCTGTTTTAAGCCTTACGTCTGTTAAATTTGAGTCAATTAAATAAATAATTTATTCTATAATAGACCGAATCAACCATTATTAAAAAACTTGTGAATGAGAGTGAGTTTTGGGGTGCAGGCGCCTCAGTAAGTCACTGTCTACTGCCCTAGGCCTGGGCAGAGGTAGGGACTTATCTAAACCCCCTAATATCCATTCATAACAGCAGTCAAATTGAATTTTACTTCTGTGAAACTGATTTGTACAAACTATGGTTTGCTTTGCTTGTTTTTAACTCCATCATACAGTTCAATTGCTTTACAATTTCTTGCTTTGCCTGCTTTACCAACATCTGAAGGTCAAAACCCAGTCTAAAAGGCTCAGAAAAGGAGAGAATATATATGCCTACTAATGATTTGTGTTCATATACTTTAAAAAACCCAAACAACTGAATGAAAAAGTATTAAAACAGTTTACTCCAATGCAATAAAACTGGGTGTTGTGGGAATCAGACCTCTTCCCATTCTTTTTTGAGACACCTAAACAACAGTGTCAACTTGACATTCTAATGAGTCAAAGAACACATTTGTAAAGCAAGTTTTCACTTGAGCAAAAAATATCATCTCAGTCTATGTTGCAACAAAGTGTTTTTGAAAACATAAAAATACCTGACAGTCACTTTTCTCCGGTAGCAAGTTAAAACTGAAGGATACCAAGATAACACCAGAATAAAGCCTGTACTTTATTTGCATTTGCCAGTGTAATACTTACAGGATGCATCAATTAGCTTTAAGGCATTCACAACGCTATTTAACTTTCATTCATGAGAATAGTGCAGCTCTTGATGATTTCAGCAGAGGTGGAAACAACCTCTTAGCAAATGGAGATAACAACAATTTGCATAAAGCAGGAAAGCCATAAAATATCATGAAGAAAAAAGAAGCTATTGTAGTCAAGATCACAAAACAGATCTACAAGAAATAAAAATCAGCCTTCAAAACCTTCAAAGGACATAGCAATTACAAAGGAAATGAGAATTTGGTCAGTAGTCAATGGTGAAAAAAAATCCAACCCAAATTCCAAATTATAATAAATGTCATATCAGCAAAAGCAATGCTGGAAATTCCTTCTTCAGTGAAGTCAGAAGTACAGACTTCAGGAATGCTGCATCTGGTTCCAGGTACCACCATACCAAAAAAAAAAAAAACCAAAACTTAAAAAGACATGCAGGTTAGAAGAATAGGCAATATTCCTCAAATAAACGCATCTCTTTTATAAAGGAAATCATAACCATTTGTTCTTCCTGTATGTCATTGGCAGCACAACAAATTTTGAACACAAATTATAATTGTTAAGGAAAGTTATGCTAAAGATTAGCAAAAGCTCTCAAACACTTAAGGCTGAAACTTTTTGGGTGACTTGTGCAACATCTTTCCCACTGGAATTTCTTTTCCTAGACCTTAGGGAAGCAACAGCCATATTTGTTCAACAATAGGGAAATGACTTACACAGTCTTTTTGACATTAAAACATGCATTTCTGTAAATCGCAGTACTCTCAAGAACCCAACAGAGGAACAGCAATTCAGGGACAGATAGGGAAACTTAAGTTTTTACAAAGACTGAGTGCAAGCTCTTCCTGTCCTCTGCAGCCTACCATGCTTATTCTTGTTCCCCCTATAGCAGCTGAGACAGTCATTCCATTCCTTTCAAGTTTGTTGCATTGCTAGCTTTGAGGCTGTGTAATAACTCCCCTCGCTTGTGAAAGGCAAGCTGATATCACCTTGCTAGAAACCCATCTGAAAGCTGCAAGGTAGGAACTTGACCTTGCAATGTCAGAAGAAAGGACCAAGAGTCGGTCTCAGCCAGAATTCCTTACTACGTTGCACAGCAGGCATCCTCAGCTGCCCCTCTCGTGTTTTGGAAAGACACAGGTATCCAAGTGTGACCATTTATCAGCAAGTGCATGTGCTGGATGGGGCCAAGCCATGCTTTCTGAATGGCCATTCTTAACTTCGGCTGGGACCCATTTGGATGAACCATTTCCTCATGCAAACCCCACAGGAAGGCTTTACATTACCTCGAGTAAATCTACCATCCTTCATAGGGAGTTGTGACTTAGGAAGGGACAAACTCACAGGGATGGCTCCTGAGCTGCTGCAAGCTATCCTTGTCCCCTGTGTTTGCACCACTGATGGTTGCCATCACTGATGGCTTCCACCACATGGAGACTCACTCTGCACCGACACCTCAGAAAATGGTAGTTCTTTGCACTGTCATAGTAAAGTACTATTCATAATGAGCAATATAGATGTACATCTTTTTGGGAAATAGGGTTGGAAATAGGCGGGGGTGGGAGGTGTGCATACACATATATATGTGCAGAGACACAGACACACAGTACAAGCTGCTTCATACAAAAGAGGGGGAAAAAAAAACCAGCTTTTACTTAAGGCTTAGAATTTGCTGGTTTGGCTTTCTTACTCCGTTCACTTTCTTGCCAAGCTTAAATTAGAATAGAATAAAAAGATTTTTATAAAGGTGGTATGAAAAATATGTTTGTATTTCTCAGTTAGGAACAGGGAAGATCATTGTATGCCCACTGATGATGGGTCCTCTCATGGTTGAAAAAGCTCTTTATTGTATATTTATGGCAACTCTCTGTTATGTAGTATTTCATTACTTATGGGTGTTTTAATGGCCATTTGAATGAGATTTAGAACAAGATCTGGCATAATAAAATATTAATTATTAATAAAATATAAATTTTCTGATATGCACTTATTACTACATTTGTAGTGAATCTCCTTTATTGTCTCTTGAAAGATTTTTTTCTTCTTGAATTTTGGTGGGGTTTTTTTTCAGATAAAATAATTTGTGCATTCTAACTACTCAGTTAACAGTAGACTTAATATATGAACACTTTTCAGCCACGTGAATGGAAAAATATGTATGTGAGAGTGAAATCTGCACCTGAAAGCATTTCATTTAAAAGAAAAAAAAATCTTAGATAACTGTAATTAGATATTGCTGCCAATTTTGGCTTGCTATCAGAAAGCCCCATGGTATATGATCTTACTTACAATAAAATACATGCTGCTCTGTCTGGTCACAAAAAAGTAAATTAAAGCTAGAGTTTTCCCTGTGACTCTGTAGTATCCTCATTCTTCCTCGTTTATCACGCCTGTATCTTCTTTTTTCAGTTTTTCACGTGCCTCCATACCTCTTTGCCCATAAATTTCACAACTCACCTCTGCCATCTTGTGGGAAAACACGTGTGTTGTTACTCCGTCACGAAAAAGTGAACAAACCTCATTAAGTACAATTGTGTTCTGAAGGTATTCCTAGCAGTTAGAAGAAAAAGATTACTTCGTATCGAAGTCAGAAGTCATAAAAATCGTATATTTACAATGAAATAAAAAATTTACCATGAAATTAAAACCTGAAAGTACTAATTTCACTAATTTCTAAGTATTTGCCAACACCATTAAAACATTCTTTTCTCCTTTTATTATAAAACCCAAAGGGTGTAATATTAAATATCTAGTAATATGAATTCTATATACATATAGTACATTAATGGACTCTTGAAGACAAGCTGTTAGTTGCATTGACATTTATGAAATGCTTTTTTAGGGGAAAACTTCTATAAACACTTCAATTTTTCACAACCTGAATTTTATCTCCTTTTTTTTTTTTTTAGTTGTTTGGGGTTTTTTTTCAAAAAAAGCATCAGCGTATGCTAAAAATTTATAAAGGTATTAACACTAAAAACAAACTACCAGGTATAAATAGAAAATTCACAATGTTTCATGTCAATGTATGACATCTTAAAAAGCAGCAGAATTGCAAAAACATGTCATCATCTAGCAAAAATTATCTTCCTTGTTGATACCTCTTCCAAAATTTGCAAGATTACAAATATTTTCTGGACCATGCACCTAGGGGAAAGAGAACATCTTTATGTTTCTAACAAGGTCAGCGGTGGGAGTATAAAGGGCTGGCTGTCCCCTCACTTGATGCAGGAGTTGTTGTAGCAGGCTATGGCACAGCACTCTCTGGTTTGTGTGAACAAGAGAACAGATGCCAGTGCTAGACCCCAAGCTCACTGAAGACTCTCACAGCAGGTGCAAAAGAGGAGGCAGATCTCTTCAGCAGGGGATAGGCAGACAGAAAAGTTACTTGTGCCTTCCCTCTATTAACAGCAAGGCTTGATCAGCTCTATCATCTCAGGTGATTTCACTCTTTCTGTTCAGCTGCTGGTAGGTCTGGAGCTGGGAGGGACATGGAGACACCTGAAAGGTTGCATGCTCCATCCTGAAGGGACCAGATTTTTTGTAGTTCCATCCAACTTTTTTAATTAATTCTCCCATTTAGATGGACATAAAAATGAGCTTTCTGGTTGGCTGAATATTCTTGCAGCTGCTGCTCCAGGCTGATCTGGTACTGCAGAAATGTTGACAGCAGTCTAAGGTGTTGCCATGTGAATTATTCCCCACTAAAGGAGCAGACTCAACAGTGTTCTCTGTCTGGTCGACTCGCTGCAAATACCTTAAATCCAGGTGACCTGGTCTTAAAGTCTAGGTTTGCTGTTGAAGGGCTTTGTCAAAATACCAGGACCTATTGCTTTAATCTTGGGTATAGCAGATCTTCCAGTCATGTAACTTATTCATCCTCAATGTCCAACAAATACACATGTGTTTATCCTGGATGCACAAAGAGAGCAAAAGCAAATTAGCCTGTCCCTTAGGCATAAAAGTGAGCTTTCAGCTGTCTGTGCAACACTTTGCAAGCTTGTCCACTTGGCAGAGAGATGCCCCTCACTCAGAAGCATATTTAACTCAAAAGATACTCAAATCCATATGACTAGTGCATGGTGGCCTTTAGAGGTGAACTGCATGGACAGACAGATTAGACAGTGTAAAATTTCTGTATTTTCTGGCATGAAAACATGGGCAGAAGTACCAAGGGAAATGGTGGAAAGACTGTCATTTGAGGAAGGTCAGACATAAGACAGCAATCGGACAAAGCAACAGTAAATTTGGGATCCCTCCCATGCCTTGGAGTCTTGAATTGCATCCTACAGTAAATATTTCCTTTGTTCCTGAATGGAGGTGGATGGGAATTAGTAGTTCCCAATTGCACAAGTTATTTTTAATTATAAAAACCACCTTTTCTTCTTTTGCATTAAGATCAAGTTAAAACTTTTCTGAGTACAGTTAACAGGAGAATGAGGAAAAGGAGGGAATTAATGTGCAATAAATGTGCAGTTCCCTCATCTCTTTTTTTGCACATGTTTCATAAATTCCCCTTATAGTCACTTCCTATCTGGACCACCGACTATGTATTTATACAATGTGGAAAGTCTTTGGGAATGTAGCTATATAGAACTTCAGTTTTTGATAAACTGTCACTTCCTGAGAAATGAAAAAAAAAGACTTAAAAAAAAAAAAAATCATCATTTATTTGGAAAATTGCCAAACTCTTTTGACTTTATCCAAAAAACAATGAAAGAAAAAATAGGAACAGATAGTGTATTTGCTTTGTTCCCTCCAAACTTCTCTCTGAACTTGAGAGAAAATCATAAAAGAAGAGAGAACATTGCTTTCTGCTTATCCAAGAGGCAAATGGAGCAGTTTAATTCTGTAAGTGCCTGCAGCTTTATCATTCACTCACCAGCTGCTGTCATTGTTATGGCACAGCATGTTGGAAGGGGCCGCCTAAAAGCCAAATGAGTCAAGCTACCCAAGGCCAGAGAGAAACCCAGGCAAATGGTTTGCTTTTGGGTATGTATAAAAGCACATTTTCTGCTACTGCTGAATGAGTGTTCACTAGTTACTGACAGCTACTTGTTGGGTGGGCTGTATGGTGTCAGACTGGTACCAGTAAACCACCACCACTGGTGTAGCAACATGGATGAGACAGTTTGTTGCACTCCTGCACCTATGTGTTGTTGGATGTGTCCCACAACTAAGCCTGCACGTCAAGATTTAGACAATTAGGAAAAAGGTGGAAGGAACAGTGTGAAAGACTAGACTTGCAAATCTCAAAGTACAAGGTGTCAGTCTCGTCATGTTAAAACATCTGCTTAGAACAACTCACACAGTAACTGTAACATATTATAGAGAGGAATCATGCAATCAGAACAAAACAGTTTCAGAAACTGATCACCACCTCTGTCAATTACAGCAGACACTTTCTGTGATGTTGTCTTGTCATTTTGACAGTAATTATACTTTTGTGTGTTGTATTGCAGATACTACACTTCAGCTGTTTACAAATAGAACTGTATCTTACACTTTCACTGTACGAGTAGAACATTTTAAGTAAGAAAAGTACTTCTCATAATAATACTTTCACCAAACTAGTCATGCATGAGATGCACTCGGGAAAATCATCCTCTGCCACAACTGCATGACGTGACCAACCCTAACAAAATCAAATCACACTGGAGGTTTGCAGACAGTATCTAAAACCAGTGTGAAGGAGTTTTCAGCTAATAATGCTCATAACAGAACATTTTTCTCCAAGTATCCAAGCTGTTTTTAAGTAAACAATTAACATTATACGCTTGTAAAAGCAATATATTTTAAATACAACAAGTTATAAACATCTGTTGTCTGGCTGAACATTTTATAGAGCTCCTGTGTGCAATGTTCATATTTATAAGCAGATTTGTTTATGATGCTATACATTGACTGTTCACTACTTCACAATGATATAGAACAAGGTGAGACATTTTAAAGAGAATTTAAGAAAATTGTAGAATCTTCATAACAAATGAGGCATGTAGAAATCTTTGTTCGATAACTACTCACAGGGCATTATATTTTTAATAATGAATATATCAGTATATCCTCATCATTCAGTTTGTTTGGCATAGAGATTAGAGTATATGAGGGATACATCTCTCAGCTGTCAATAATTATTACAGCATAAATACCATCCCAAGTTCTAGCTATAAAGGACTTTCAGAAATCAGAATGTAGGCTTTGCCAGCTAATTTAAAGTAAATACAATAGAAGATTAGAAACTCCTTCACTATTTTTTTCTGCATTTGTTGTCTCTGTGATATCAAATCAGGAATCTTTTACAGGTGATGATTTTAGACAGAGTTCCATGTAGATATAGTATCAGATTTATTCCAGGTATTAAATTTTTAATCAGGGGCTTTAGACCTTGTTCTAGTAATGATATATTGGAGATGGTATGGGTAACTCTGTGATAAACATTGCTATGAGAAATGCACATAACTCTGGACCAGTTACATTTTTTAGTGACCAAATTTGACATTAGAAATTCGATCAATTAGAGCTTTCATATAAGAACTCTGAATGAAACTATTTAATAATTAGGTCATAAAAAACATTTCAGAGCATTTTGCCTTAGAATTTTTACATACTATTCATTGTTACCCATCAGCACAGCTGAGCAGCAACTGTGAAAATAGGCAGGGATGACAATAAACCCTGACTGAAATGCAAAGTTGTTGAACCACTGGGAATCTACATGGCCAGTAAAAGAAAACTGTCCATACAGACCCAACACTGAATGAATCACTTCTATGTTTATTATCTCTACCAGTTTTTCCCATGTGGTGCTATTTGCATGATACCATTTAATTAGTGACAGTCAGAACAAAGCACAAACCAATATCAATTTCTAGACTCCAGAACACTAATAGTTCACTCAATTCCTTTACACTCATTATGAGTAAAGTACTTGCACCTAAAGGAACCTTCCTAAAAGAACCAGAAAGTTTAATGCTGATGGTCTTATAGTCTATTTGTCCTGGCACTTTCCTGCACACGGTAAAGGCAAAAACTGCAAAACCTGTCATCAGTAGTGTTAATATTGCTAGCACAAGTACTCCCAAATATCTGTGACAAATAGAAGGGGTAAAAGGGCTTAATAAAGTATTACTCCCCTCTTCTGAGTCAATGGAATAATTCAGAGATACTTTGCAAGCAAAATACAGCCAACTTAAAAGCACAGTTATTTAGTAGCTATAATACACCAAAGGCACACATGCTGTTACTTCTAGCTCCTCTAATTAAAAAGAAAGACGTGTAGAATTACAGAATCACATTGAAGAGATTCAAAGTACAGCAACAATACTATGGTTGTCATGGATGGCACAGGTTTAACAGGAAATGTCAAGAAGAATTTGCTTACCAAGGCACTCTAATTGCTTGAATATTGGTTGTAAAGTACTGTATATTCTTTCAATGGAAAATGTCTGTTAAGTTGCTTCAGATTTTGAAGTGTTTGTTTACCAAATGTCATTTCAGGTACTTTTGCATTTTATTTCAACAGATACAGTAGCAACAAATTGTTTCAGATAAATATTTTCTTCCAGTAATTTTTCCTATCTGTTGAGGGTTTTATTACCACCATCTCTTGGGTCAGTTTGTATAGCTGCTTTTAGCTCCACACACAGACTCTGCATATAAGATATGAAGAACTTTCTAGAGTAAATCCATTCTATAATGCCTCAACACACATTAAAGACAGCTAAGGTTTAAGAAGCTAATAATGCCCATTTCCTCACCACCCTCAGAAGACCCCTAAAGGCTATTTGGTGTACTGGACATGCATCAGGCAGACAAAAGAAGTTGAACCACTGACATCTTCAGCAGTAGTATCAAAAAAGAAAAGGGAAATAGCCTATACAACTGACAAACGACACATTTCATACTAATGGAAGGAAATGCATTTTGTTAGTGCACAATTACCTTGTGAAACTCATTGCCAAGAAGTGTTCCTGAGGTCAGAAGCTTTGTAACACTCAAACGTATAAATCTCTTTATGCTGCAAGAGCACTCAGGGTCATTCTGAACATGACAAGGGAAGCAAATTGTTATCCTCTTGCCCATAATCGAATCAGATTTGATGAAAATGAACATTTTTTATGGAGTCTAACATTTGTTTTTACACTCTTCTGGTGCAGCTGACAGTGCCCAGTATTAAGGAAACTTTCCAGTCTGACCATTCAGGAGCCACTCTGGCAATCACTCTTGCACCACTCGAGCTGGGACCGAGGCCCCTTCCCAGCTACAGCCCCACACTCACACAGTCACACCAGGTTTCCACACCATCTCTGCCCCAGGTTTCCCATAGCAGAGCCTCAGGTGTCCGGACCCTTAAAATAATTTAATCATAGTGCAGTAACAAACTAACAGCTCGAGCTGGTGCCTCTGAGGAGGGACCCAGAACAAAGGAACCCCTGGGCTTTCATCCCCTCACAATCTAAGTGTGGGAAGGTCTGGGATCGTGAGCTCCTGCCGTGTATCAGTGTCCGGTGCCCTGGCTGGGCCACAGGTCCCTGGCCCTTGTTGTGCCGAGGGTCGGCTCTTCACGGCCTCTTTGCCTGGGCTCCAGCAGCCAGAGCTCAACCTGCAGCTCCCACTGCAGCTGCACCCCGAGCTACCTCAGTGAATGTGTTCTTCAACATCAGGTATGGAAACGTTACTGAGCTGGATGGGTCACCACCACTACCTTCTGCGCCTCCAGGTTCTGCAGCACACACAATGTTTTGCTCAGAAAATCTTGATCTGTTTTAAGACAACTGAAATGTATCTATATCAAATCTGAACTGATTCCCAACACATATCCAAACAGCTTGTGCATTTTTAAATTTTTAATCTCAAAAAGGATTAGCCTATTAGGTATTACAAGCAGGTCAAGTAGGAATTCTAGTGATAATGACTAGATATTTGTTTGTTAAATGCTTTTTTAATGCACAAAATACATTAGGATTTTTCTAAAATTATTAAATGCAGTAATCAGAATATGAATTACTGAATATTAACTGAGCATGCAACATCAACTACAGCATGAAAAAACAAGGTATTGTTACTTCTGTTACTTTGAAAAATCAGTCCCACTTTTTTTCCTCAATTTGCCTCAGACTTGTTTTAAGGATAATCATTCCTTAAGAAGATGCTTCACTGTGTTGGCATAAAATACCTACTCAAGAAGGGACTTCACAAACTGAAACATCTAGGGCCCATAATCATCTTGGGTAATTTTTTTAGCTCCAGAGAACTTAGTGGAAACATGCCAGATGATATACAGCATCTTGTTTCTGAATTCTTCTCCTACTCTGGGGTTTCTTAACAGGTATTCAGGCAAGGAAAGACCATTATTTCGCCTAGTTTAACCTCCATTGTAATAGAAAGCTACAGCAGGCTTGCAGATCCTGCTCCAGCTCCCACCCCCTTCTATAAATGCTACAATCTCATACACCAAAGTAGTTTAAAAAAATCCAACTGAACAAAAACACAGAGAAAGCTGTAGATGGTGGGAGGTGTTATTATGAATGTGCATTACCTGTAAGAAAAGGACAGTTGCTGGTAAAGAATATAAAGCAGAAAGTGAGAACTGGAGTAAGTTCAAAGCAAATAAAGCAAAAGAAGCATAGACAAGAAGGAGAGATCTACTGGCAGCAGACAAGGGGTTTCACACTTATATAGCAGTATTAATAAAATGTGTAAAAGCGCCAGATGACTCATACCAAAACATTTGTCTGTGCAGTCAAAGCAAACCGGTTCAAGCTGATCCTCAATAAATATGAAGTATAAAGGTACACACCAAAGAGACTTTCAGTGGGTTGAAATAGATGATAGATCAACAGGAGGTACATGCCAAGTAGCCAAGTAAGAGGTCAGCTTTAAGCATTTGTCAAGATTGATGCTTGAACCTGCTGTCAGCAAGGCTCAGTCCTTGTGCACAGACTTGTGGGGAATCCTGTGGTGCTCATTCAGGGCACAAGCACAGCAGACAGATGAGGGAAATGACACAACAGTTGATCAGCACTGGGTGCCAAATGGTCATAGAAAATGCTTCTTAGTGGAACATGGTTTTAAAAAGCCAAACTTCACGGAAACTGAATTTTTCACAAAACCAATTGCATAGAAATTCCTGGAGTCAGGAGAAGTATTGGCCCTAAGGTTTTAGAGAGGTAGAGGCAAGCTGGAAAGCAGCAGGACAGAAACTTTGTCTGACACAGAGGGTCTGAGCACTTTAGAGATAAGAGTAGCAACATTAGCTCTGGTGAACCTAGAACAATCTCTTCTGATTCAACCTCAACTAGAACTGCTTTAAAAGTTAGTGTCAGATGTATTTTAGGCCCTGCTGTATATCTCTAGTGGTGAAATAAGAAAGTATGTTGCAGTTGTTAATTCACGGACTGTTTATCTTGTTTACCCTCCAACAAAATAATTGCTGCTTGATTATAACTACAAAAAGGTTTTGCCATCCAGTCATATAGCAGATGTTATTTTCTCCCTGAGCCACTGTCAGAGGACTGATGCAGCACATTTCACAAATCAAATCATAGTACACCAGGATGAAGTTCACATCCATCTAATCACAGGCTTTTAGCTGTTGCAAGCCTCTAGCTTCTAGACCTATAGCTTCTGAGGACTACGTAGTTTCATTCTCTCTCATACAGAGCAGGCTCATACCAGGCAGATTTATCTGGAGATTACAAACACATTGGGCCAGGTCCTGAGTTGAAATCCATGGAGATCTACAAATTAATTGTTAGCTGAAAAGCTGTACTTTTTCTGCTGACAACTTGCCTTCCTTTCACTGAAACAAACATAGCAAAGTGTTCCCTACACCGAACACACACACAGAGGTACAAAGGCATGTGTATGCATACATTAGAACAGCATTACATGAACCTAAGGTAGCAAATAATACCCAAGCCTGACACCTAAGAATAATATTTATTTTCCTTTGTAATAGCAATACATTTGGAAAATAAAAATAGTACTTGTTTAGCAAAAAAAAGAAGTGTAAACTCCTTCCACTGAAACTTTCTCACAATAGAACCTTCTCTCAACTGTTTAAACTTTGAAAAACTTGGGTACTTTTTCACCTTTTTTATGTGGATGGAAAAAATTGATGGGGGTCTATATCTCAGTACTGTTTTTTATACAGATATTGATATCACAGCAGTTTGTTTACACATTTAGTAAAGAAAGAAAAATAAGAGCAGACAAAAATTTTTAGAACAGAATAAGCTAGAATATAAAATTACCTCATTAATTGCAAAACAAGTTCAGGTAATTAAAATGACATGGTAGGAACTGCAATTGAGAAAGATGGCCCTAGAGATGTTTTAATTTCCATTAAAAACAGCCTTCTGGCTGAGACAATGGTGTCTGCATGCCAAAGCTGCAACAGTGACAGTGTGGTGCTGCTGTTGGGAAGTGCCTGCAGCACACAGGCGTTCGTTTCTCAGGTTTCTCACTCTCCTCTGTGCCTCAGCGAAAGTTCAGCCTGAGCAGGTCCAGAAGTGACACTAAGAGGCTGGGTGGAAAATGCTAGTGCAGGGGTCCCCAGGCAGCTCTGTCTACCATTCCAGCTGCAGCAGTGTGGACCAGGTGAAATTACTTCTCTGTGTCCCTGGACACACCTCTGCCATGTAAGACAGCAAGTCAAAGGACAGAGGATGGATGGCAAGCAGGACAAAAATTTTTGCCTGAGATCATGGCATATGTATTTTGTGGGTTAGCCCACAGTGGTCAGTGAGAGGGAGAGGAACAGACATCTATTTCCCCTCCCAGTGCTCTTCCTGGAGAGATGTACTTCTGTGTGATCTGCTAAGGCTGTTTTTATAACTGCCTTAGCTAAGATGCTGCTATTCAGTAGCCACAGTTTCAGTTTGGCATCTCCAATCAGTTGTTCCCTTCTACCACATTTCAGAAAGTCTGCACTGCTTGACTTAGCTGAAGAGGAGTGAGCAGGCAAAAAGTTTCACTTATAGACAAACATAAGTGAGAACTCAGGGATATAAGCATAGCCTACACACTACACTATTGCTTGTGAGAGACAGAAGCACAGAATATACTGAATTGGAGGGGAGCCACAAGGATCCTTGAGTCCAGCTCTTAGGTGAATGACCCATACAGGGATCAAATCCATAACTCTGGCATTAACAGCAACATGATTAACCAACTAAGTTAATCAGCCAAGCCTGACTTATCCAAAGCAGCCACCTGAATTTCCTACTGCACACAGCAGCCACAATAACAAAGTTTTGCAGGAGAGCACTTCAGCTAGTAAGAGAACATGGAGGGAAGATGTCAGCTTCCATTTCATTAGTTCCTTTCCACACCAAAACCAGTGATATTTCCTAAGGTCTACATGCACAGATTTAGCACACTCATTATCTGAGGGTGGGAGGGAAGGACACATTGTGTACATCCATTACACAACTTTCACACATTTCCTGTAGGACAAATAGAAAAATCTTGTCCATCCAAGTGAATCACATAAAAGATTATGTTTTGATAGTCAAGTAAGGAAATGTAAAGAAGCATAAAGCTCCTGTTAGTAATAACCTTTTGTCATTGTTTAACAGCAAAATATGTTCAAAATCATAATACAGAAAAAGAATGTAGTATATTTTATAAAAAATAAAAATACAATTACTAACATACACTTTACTACTAACTTTAGAAACCTTAAAAGTCATAGCACCTCACTAGTCCTCATACTTTAGGGAAGTTTGTCAAAATTCTTTGTATTTTGCAGAAACAGTTCAGCAATTTTTCCAAACTCACATATGAATTTCAAGGGGAATTTAGAGAGGAAACCAATACTAATAAGAGACTGTCACTCAGACTTGTTAGGAAGTGATTAAGACCCTGGTAGTCTTACAGATTCCTGTGCAGCTAGAGTTATCCATTAGAGTCTGCTAAGTCACTGATTACTCTGATTAAGGAATTCTCCCCACCATCTCTGAACAGAAGACAGATTTCACTGAAAAGGTTTGCTAACTTTTGATAAAATTTTGAGACTCTCTATTAAACATTTTCAATGTTTCCAGATTTCTTAATGCGCAGTCTGACACACTTCGAAAATGCCTGGCTTTCCAAAAACGTTCTAGTAACTCACTTTTGATGAGTTTACAACTGCCAGTTATGAAAGGAAGTAACGGGATGTGTTAAGGTCCTCTAGAAGTTTTGCTCTGCTCCACTGCTCATATAATGAACATTTGGCAGATGGTATCTCCCTTTCACATAAACAGAGAGATCCTCTACCTCTCAATGTAATATGGGTTATGAAGTAATTTGGGACAGCAGAAATCATGAAGGATTTAATCAACAACTAAGTTTCTTCTTTGAGTCATCAGTCTAAGCTTTCAAGAGCAATGCAGGGTTTAATTGAAAGACATGGGAGTGGTAATGGTATTTTTTTTGGTTTTGCCTTTATAAAATTGTATTGTTCAAGCTGCCAAATTTTATTTTCTTTTCTTTTCTCTGTCTGCTTCACAACACCAGCAGGAGAACAGTTATGTTGCTGCTGGGTTTCTTTCTTTTTTCACTGGCCATCTGATGCCATGAAATGTCCTTTGAAATTATTCTCTTCAAGCTCTGAGGGATCAGTGCTGATGTGTGCCAAATACCACAACTGCCTCCAACTCCCTAAAAACCAATCAAATAGATTCTCTTTGAGAAAACAATATTCCTCTTTGCTGAGAGACAGAACTGTAGACTTTGCTGCTTAAGGAGGTTTTGCACCCAATTCATAAAATATGTCATTGCACTGGGAAGCCAATGATCAGTCTGCCCAGACAAAAACCCTATGACACACTGGTCAGTTCAGAGAAGATTAAAGAGCAGTTTTTCTTTAGTTCATGTCTCCCCTCTTACAAACAGAGTGGAGAGAATTTAAGAGTGTGTGCATTTTTAGATATTTAATTTGCATTTGCATAAGAATCATTAGAGGTATAAGATCTTAGCTATGAAGAGGCAATCTTAATCTAACATGGATTGCTTATCCTGATAGTCAAAAAAGTAAGCTCCGGAATCACCAGAATAAATAAAAAACTTGGAACAAATTTAGACAGCAGCTGCAGACTGGAATGTGTGTATGTCCTTGAGACTGTTTTCATAACAATGCACAGAGAAAATGAGAAAAATGCTTAACTTTTATCTTCTTAAAAGACTGGCTGCTAATTTTCATCTTTGTAAAGTGAAACAAAAATAAGTCTCAGTGATGGCATTTTGCTTTCAGTTATCACAGCTATGCAAGGAGCACGTGAGGAACAAAGAAATGAAGCCCCCATCTCTAGGTCTCTGAGAGTGTCACAATGAAGCCATGATTAAAGGATTAAAATCATACAAATATCAAATACTGGGTTGTAGTAGACAAAAAGAGAAGAGAGACAACAAAATACAGAAAACCATTTTCCAAGAAAACTGAGATCAATTCAAATTTCAGAAATGGCACTAGTTTTATTTCAACAGAGGACAGAGTCTTAATCCAAAATAATCTGAATTGATATTCAGATTAGTTATCCCATCATTCTCTCATCTGACTTTGGCTTCTTCTGTTGTCCCTTCACAGCATTCATAATAAGAAAAATTAAATTAATATGCTTTGGGTTAATATAATTTCATAATTATATATATTCTTGTGCAATAACTTAGCTATCTTGTCCGTCAGGAGAGGCTCAGAGAGCTGTAATTGTTCAGTCTGGAGAAGGCAAGGGAGGGTGTGTGTGAGGGGAGGATTACATGTGTATATAAACCAAACAGGAGTAAAGAAGACAGAGGAAGATTCTTCTCAAGATTACCCAGTGAGCAGATAAAAAGAAATAGCACAAATAGAATCACAATGAATACCACTTAAACATTAAAAAACTCACACACTTCTGCTGCAAGGCTGGTCAAACAGTGGAGCAGGTTGCTCAGAGAGGTTCTGGAGACTTCATTCCTGAAGATATGTAAATCCTGACTGGTTATGGTCCTGGACAATCTGCTCCAAGAGACTGTGCTTTGATGGATCAGTTAGATGACCTCAGAGAAATCAGCCAGTCACAAAAATGCTGTAGTTCTGTAAATGAACAACGTTAGATAAAAACAACAGAGATTGGGAGAAAGAAACCCAAAACACAGAAGGGGAATAGATATTCTAAGATTAAATTTCATGTAATGTAAAAAATGATAATCTAAATGTTTAGATTGCTATTCTGTCTTGTCTCATCTACGTATGTGGTACTGGTCATTGTAAGAAGAATATATGGCGGGAGGGGGGGTGAAACTACATAAAAATGAGAAAACTAGTAGGGAAGAAGGAAACAGGAGACTTCATAGGAACTAACTATTGAGCAAATGTGAAGCAACAGAAGCTCTCCTGAACTCTGAACACTGCCTGACACACTGCAGAGCCACAGAGCTCTGTGAACATCTGTGTCTTTCTATAAACAATGTCTTGCCTTGGAAGGTAAACCTTGCTGTTTATCTAAGGCTGTGCCATTTGAAAATCTAATATATAGCACTGTGAGCATAGTATCAATAGTAGGTGGGCAAAAGAGATGACACGGTATTGATTGTAGATCAATCCTGCAAGCCTGTCTGACAAAATAGTGTGGAAATTACATAAAGACTTCAGTGTCAAAAGCAGTCCTTATAGGCATCCAAAGCCTCTAACTAGGGAACTAGTTAGATTTCCAATTTTGTTAAAACATTTTGCTCTACTGATGGGAGGTAAATAGCTGGCCTGTTGAGGTCTATTGCAACTTCTGGTCTTTGTCAGCTTGAGGATCACATTGCTTGTCCCAGTGTGAAACTGAGGCAATATCAAAATTGTTATTATATAGCAACCTTTCCTCTAATTTCAGAAATCTAAGTATCAGGCCTGAGGAGCCATTCTCTTCTTTTTCTACTGAACATTCAATTAAATGATTCAAATGTTTTTCAACAAAATAGTTTAAAAATTAATTTCTTTAGAAACACACCACCACTAAGGATGTGATGTCACAGCTTGTAGTTCATTATTTCCTAGGAACTTAGATTTAACTTACATGAGTATTTAAATTAATAGATGTCATTCTCCACCTATTTCCTTGCATTCCTTTATCCATGAACTAGGTTTTGCTCTTGCTGTTCTATGAAACTGACCACACTACTGCTAGTGGAAATAATTTTACCATGTTTATTAGTTTTACTAAACTGAATTTCAGCGTTTCTGCTGCCCCTCATTTCCAAGCAGTTTCTCTTTGAGACAAACCTTATATATAAGGAAACCTCTTGGGGAAGATCCTGGCCAGCAAACCAGTGTGATGTGTCTCAATACTCTCTGACTTTGGCTAACCATCATGGTTCAGTTCATCCTCAGTTCACACCACCAAAAGGGCGAGGATGTCGTTTTTGCTGGCCTTGACTCTTGCCTGTGAGGAAGACAAGACCTCTGCAATAAGCATGATCTCTCTTGGTAGACACCACAAGATGGTCTGTAAGGTCTTGAATAAAATGACTGAGAGGTCACGCTGCAGCTGTTTGACAGTACAGAGAGGTGGACAGTGTTTAACCATGACAGAGAAGGTCTCTGGAAGCCTTTGTCCAAGTTTTGAAGCTTTCAGCAGTGTTTAACAGGGTGATCTGTGCAGTAACCCTTGCAGGCTGAATTGGTTCAGTGAGGAGATATTTTCACCAATTTTACCCAATGATCAGCCTCTGCAAGGCTCATCCACAGCAGTGACTTCTCTGGCATGAGTAGGCATTTTAACAGTGCTATGTGTATATACGTTGCTTGGTCCAGTCCTTGTGTTTGTTCTTTGCTAAAACACAAAATAACCAAGGGAATTCTAAATCTTTGTTTGTGATATGATTATTTGGCTAGAAAAATTATCTCCGTGTATGAATACATGAACAATGATAATATTAATTCACTTATGATAATTTTTTTTAAATTGCATTGATTTTAAAAGGTAACTACATTATATGGTGTACCCAATTCCTGTCCCTTCCTTACATAAAAAATAATTAATGGTCTTGCTTCTTTAATTTTGAAAAACACCATAATTTTTGCTTACTTTGGCAATGTTCTGCCATGTAATCATGTACAAAAGCCTAATATAAACAACAGCATTTTTCATACAAAATACTGTTGTTTCATAATTTCTGGTAATTTCTTCAATATGCCAAGTCCTAAAGGTAAAAGCTTTCCACCCTCACTGTGCATTGCAGTCTGGCTGGCACGTGTGAAGGGTAAGCTTTTCAGGAGAGGAGTTAGGTGACCGTGCACTCCAAGAACACATCTCCAGTTATACCAAATGCAGAATACTGGCAAGTCTTTTCTTTGTCCAGCCTGCAGGGGTGAGCATTCAGAGAACCTTTTGGCTCTATCAGTATCCAGTGATATTCCGATAATCTGTATTTTAGCCATTCTCTGAGCTGGAAATCTTGCCCACCTCTTTGAAAATTCAAATTTTCAGTGAAATGCAATGAAAGCACTATATTCCAGCTTGTGCACTAACATGGAAAACCAAGTAAGAACAAAAGGAGAGAGAGAGGGGTGCTGAAACTGGCATCATAGTGTGCTAGTGGAGTACCAGACAGGGCAGGGGGTGATAAGAAGTACAGTGGGAAGAAGAAAATACAGAGTCATGAAAAAGTCAAATGAAATAATTAAACATGAACTAATGAAATTAGCCAAAATGCTAATAATGACACAGTCAGAAGGATGAGAAATCAGTGGGAATTCACCTCCTGTGTGAAAGAGAAATGTGCATGTGTAGAAAGCCAAGACAGAGAACCACACGGGCATGGATGGGAAGTCCTCTGTGTACAGTAAGGTAAAGGACAATCGCTCTGAAAGCACTTGATTAGAAGAGGAGGTAGCTGTGATTCAAGATGAGGAGTGATCATGGCTGAATAAGGTCATAGGTCTGAATGACAAATGGCCCAGCCCATACTGCTGACAGTGATGGCTTGGGATATGAAGGTGGTTTTAGAGCAGAAGGATTTGGATTTAACAATGTCAAGTGAGTCAAAATTCACAAGGGATGGCAGTAGAGTCAGTTGACACATAGGGCTGGATAGATGGTGACAGAACATTTAAAGGGCCATAGATGCATCAGTGTCTGTAAGAGGAGTGAGAACTGAAACCAAAATTATATCTCTGCCCAGAGACTACTCCAGAATGTAAAACAAGAAGGAAAACAAAAATGTCAGAATCTCTGTGGAAAATCAGACAGAATAGGAACACCTAAAGAAAAATATGTCAATGGCTAGGCATTTTCATTTCTTGGAACAGACCAGGTTTCCTTCCTCTTATGGGGTAAATATTTGACAGGCTGCACTATCTGAACTTGCTTAGGAGTAGTAATTATCAATTTAGTAATTTGAGTAATTAAATATTCACATTCCTAGTTTGCTTTCAGGCAATAAGTTCCTTATCAATATTTATTTCCTCAGTATTCACAATGACTTGCAGCGATTTACAGACCCTCCAAGTAAACAAAATATAATAGAAAATACTATTCTAACAATTTTAAACTACTGTGTAACTTATTCCCCTCTTTCAGAATTGATTTGCTATACTTTAATTATACTCCTCTACTAAAATGTGTTGCAAAGTACTTCATACGAAGGCTAAACAAAACAACATCCTAAACTTGTGCCATTTATTGTGACAGTCTGACAACTTGTTGTGACAGGCGTAACAGATTGGATAGCAAAAGCTGAGAAGCAAAGGCTGACTGACTGACTTTTGTTTCAACAGATGATACTCTTGCTTGGTTACGTTTTTAAGAGTGATAAGAACTAGAAAGATCATTTTCAAAGTAACTGAAATCTCCTTAAAGCTGCAATGCAAGCTGTGCTGCAGTCTCGGGGGGAAACATAAAGCCATAGCTTTATCATCCACACGAGGCCTTAGAGGAGACATGAATTTATTTGCTTGCATGCAGGAAATTTTGGGATGCGGGTTTCTTCCTGATTCAGTATAGGCTGATTGGTAGCTTGAGTCGCAGCTGGGCAGAAGATGATACTACTGAGTCACTGCTAAAAATCAGTTTTCCAGCCTCTCTCCTGATGGCAGACTGTCAGGGCTTGGCCAAGAAATCAGATCAGTGTTCTCATTTCCTGTGCTGTGAGGTGTGGGTTTGGAGTCAGAGAATCATACAATATCCTGAGTTGGAAGAGGCACACAAGGATCATCAAATCCAACTCCTGGTCCTGCACAGGACATCCGAAGAGTCACCACAGCATGTGCTCGAGAACACTGTCCAAACACTGCCAGTGGAGGCTTGGATAGGCTGGGGATAAAAAACAGTTTTAGTATTAGATACATATCTCTTTGGCAAAAGAAGAGGTGATTTAGGCAGCACTGCACTGCTGAAGTGCTCAGACAAACAGAGGTCCTGCAAAAAATCACCATTTTGCTAAAATGTGTGGAAAATCCAAACTTGCAAATTTCTTGCTGGGAAACAGAATTGCCAGCAAGAAGTTTCTGAAAATAAAATTACTAGGCAGCCTCTGGCTGGTTCTGCTCAAGACTTCAGCACCATCAAAGGCCAAATCCACTAGACACTAGTCCATGACCATGAAGACCTTAGCCAAAACTCAAAATACTTTTAAAAAGGCTTGGAAATGTGCACACCAGTACAATCAAAAGCATACAGAGTGTATCTGAAAGAAGACATCTACAATATCCCAGACAACCAACTTCCAGGAATTCACTAGCCACATACTTGACTGCACAAATAGTAATTAGAGACTGAAGCAAGGAGATCAAAACTGTACTGAACGTAAAACTCTCAGATCTGTTTTTTGTTTTCCTGCAAGAAAAGCAGCCAAACAGATTAAAGATTAGTACAATTCATAACAAAAAGCAGTTATTATAAATCAAAAGTGCACAACACCTCTTAAAATGCTATTGTCCAGTAAACACCATATTTATACACTGTGACAATCATTTAATCAGATGGAAACCTGATGAAGATGGATCAATTACTCATGCAGAGGCTGTACTGGAACCAAGAAACATGAGAAGACTTAAGAAAAGGAGATAGAAGTAAAAGCTGAATATAAAGATAGTCAAGCAATTATATCTATGCTCATCCAGCAGAAGGAAGTGTGAGGACAAAGGAGACATTTTTATCTTGTGCTGTGCAAACATCACACAAGATACTTGTGTAGAAAAGAAGAAGAAAAGTACTTCCAAAAATGCTGTGGAATTCCACAGTTCAAAGAATATGGTCTTACAAGTATCATATTCTAAGCATATTAAAACTTAAATACAACAGCAAGAAGTCATGAAATGCAATGAAAAGATGCAACAGAACGATTTAGGGTTCTCCGCATGCTCTTTTTTTTTTCCTGGACCCCAAAGTCAGGCTAAAGCCCAGCCCAGGCAGACAAAGAGAAAGGGAAAATAATATCTGACTAGTGTGCTTTTCAGGCTCTGTAGAGAACACCAAAAGTTGTTATTGGGTGCTCTTCCATAGCCGAAGACGAATGTTGGTACTTCTAATGGTGCACAGGGTACCACTGGCTCTTACATCCGTGTCCCAGGAAGCTTGACAGCACCCTCAGTACTTCCACCTTGCTCAAAGTCCCTCTGAAGTCACATCAGCAGCTGTCATTAAACTCTTGAGTATTTCTCACTAACATGACAGGAAAGAAGGCAGTATGGGGTCAAGAGGTCAGAAGAGGAAAAGCAGAAAAAGAAGGAATTTTTGAGATCTCCAAAATGTGCTAAAATGAAACAAATATTCCTAACATTACCACAAGATGTTTTAACTCAGAAGGAGTGGCTTAGTTGGAATTGCCTCCACTCTAACTCAGGTCTTAGGAAAACTCTGTCTTTGACTTTAAAAGAAATACCCAAAAGACCCTTAGAATACTTTTCATTCTTATTCTTCTGTATTAAGCTATTTACAAACTCTATATCAACAAAAATGCCATTCCACAAGATAGTTCACAAAATCTGTAGAAATAAAATAATTCAGTAGTAAATCCTACAGACTTCATCAGAAAGTCTGTAAGTCTATTTCACTATAAGTCTGATACAATTTTGTACATGCAAATGCTCATTTAAAGGACATTCTGTGAAAATTCACAGAAGCAGTTGGTTCACAAAAAAATTATGAGATACAGCTCAAAAGTCATACTGCTGTCCAAATGTCCTGCTACCATGATGAAGTTTCTGATTCTGTTCTATATGCTACATTTTCCGCAAGATTTAACCTGGAGCCATAAAAGCTGCAAGGCAATGCCAAAGGAGTTTCCACTTCAGCAGGTCTTCTGAGGAAACCTAAATATTGTTTATACTCATAGTAATGTATAGAGTCAGAATCAGACAAAACACACTGGCCAAATATTGCTACCCAGTTTGTTCATGCTCTTATTTTTGATCTTTAGAAGTATGATGCTGTGGGGTTCAAATCAAGGTATGGTATTACTGCTGGTAGTGTGTTTTGAGAAGACAGACAGCTGAAAAATTACTTACACTATCCTGATTTGTCTCTCTTCCCCTGAAAAAAAGGTAATTTCTTCAGCTCTACAATATTTCCAGTATGTATAGATGTATGAAAATAGCATATTTCTCAAAAAATTCTATTAATTAGGGGTGGAATTTGGACTACAAATAAAGTTGTCTTTAGAAAAAAGACTGGAAATGAGATTTTTTAGTTCCCTGCAAAAAACATTTTGTGCAAAGCAAATGCTTACAATACTAGCAAAGTTTAGTCTTGGGAGATATCCTTTGAATTCTATTATGAAAAAACAAAATATAACTGGTTGGATTATTATTACACTGTTTATTCTCAACTCCACTCTGCATCTTCAGTTGTACTGCTATGAAATACAGATTCATAGAACAGCTTGTGTTGAACAGGACCTTGAAGATCACCTGCTTCCAATCCCCCTGACATGGGCAGGGATGGCATTCACTGGATCAGGTTGTTCAGGGCCCCATCAACCTTAACCACTTTCAGGCATGGCGTATCCACAGCTTCTTTGGGCAACCTGTTCCAATGCCTCACCACCCTCTGAGTAAATACTTTCTTCCAAATATCTAAACTAAACTACCCTCTTTCAATTAAAACAATTGCCCCTTGTCCTGTTACTATCTGTCCATATAAAAAGTGCCTCTCCCTCCTTTTGATGCACATAGAGAGGGGAAGAGAATTTAACAGCTGTAGAGCAATTAAGCTGTATTTCTGATACATCTATGTGCTTCAATATAAAAAAAAAGGAAAATAAACTGTCTGAGCAGATGCAGCAAAAGTACATTCAGAAGTGAATGTGCCACAGCATGGACAAACAAAGTAAGAAGGAGCATGGGAAAGCAGGGAAAAGAAACTGTGCAGGCAAGTTCACCATTGCAGAGACATTCTCCCTGTCCTTTTTAGTCAACCTGAAAGTATGGCAGGTGTAGCTTTCCTGTTTTCTCTACGGGCTCCTCCAGGCCACCGAGTCCAGCCCCAGTAGCTCCTGCCTTGGGAGCTCCGATCCCGGGCCGGGCGGTGGCTGCTCCGGGCAGGCAATGACAGACGTACCAGTTGCGTTTATCAGAGTCCTTTATTCTCCCTCACGGAGGGAAAAACGGATAACCAGATGTGTAGTGGACAACATGGCCAGACTCATCCAGCCCCCTTCTCGCCTCTGTCCTTTATCCCTCTCTCCCTGGTGGGCAAGGCGAGAGGCCAGCCAATAGACAAATGACGAGCCCATGACATTTGGCCAGTCCTGGGTGAACAGGGGAGGGATAAGTGGAATGCAGAGCGGTGAGTGGCCAGGCCAGGCCAGCACACTACCACAGGCAGTGTTGATACAAAGCCATTTTTGTGACAATATTCTAAATTCTCCTGCTAGATCACTATTAAGCAGTACTGGTAACATAATATTTAAGGACCTGGAAGTGGAGCAGCACACTGCCAGACTCAAGGCATGCAGCACAAAGCTAAGGTACCTGGAAGCTGAACCAGTTTGCATCTCCACCAAACACTGGCAAGTGGCAAGAGCTGGTTGCTTGGCTGAGGAGCTGGAAGCCTGGGCACAGGGACAAACCAGTGGGGCTGAGCTGATTCACAGCTCCCAAGTGATGGGGAAGCCCTCAGCACAGCCCCTGACACCCCAACAGCATAACCCCAGGCTAATGGCTGCACCTTGCCAGAGCTGGACATCAGTGTAGGCAGACTAGAACTGGGGAGAGGACTGGAATACAATGTCCTCAGGGCACTGACATTAACTTCACAAATTCATGCTCTGCCCATACTGCCTTATCTAGTCAAATATCTGAGATGTTCAGGGTACCTGCAGAAAAAATGGAAAAGGTGCTAGAAGGAGAAAATGATTAACAAAGACGAGAAGAAAGAGCAGAGGAAAAATGCCAGCTCTATGGCTCTTAGGCATTTTGAAGAGATGTTGCTAATCATTGATGAAATTTATTATTTATGAGCTTCTTTATGATGTTTCAACAGGAAGGAGGATGTACCATGCAACACCTCCACTGCCCTTTCAGGAACACTGTGCCTAAATGTAAGCAAATGCATCCACACAACTGCAAAATGCTATTAAAAACAAACAGCCCAGACAGGGTGATGTACCTACAACAGTTATTTGCTATTTTCATTTCGTAACTCTGGCTTGGGATGCTCTTGTGCTGCAGATGCCCAGGATATCATAAACTTTTCTCATGGAGATTAGGTAACCACTTTTGGGAACCATCAGAGTTTAGGCTATGAATTGTAATTTTATGTTTTTAAGATCACCATTTAAGCACTCTGCATACATAGAACTTGCAGAGGAACCTAGGATCTCCTGGTGAAAAGTGGGGCTTTGCTGCTAGTTTTTATTCTTTATCCCAAAGTCTGGGATGCAGAGAGATGGCTTAAACTCCCAAACTGCAAAAAGTTAATTCTTGTAATGAAGAAGCCCAGCTCTTCCATGGTAAGGATATAACTTGCACTCAACTAAAAGTTTAGACATCTGTATCCATCTATAATCACACTAACCAGCACAGTATTCATGTGATGAACACTCAATAGGGTAAATAGACCAAGGAAGTCAGTTAAATATGAGGCCATCATTCATCCTAAATCCTCTTAAACTAATACAACTTTGGCTCTCCAAAACACTGTGTTTAGGAAAGTGTGGTTTGCCTTGTTGACCCATGCTGTGCATAAGGAAAGAAATGTTCCTTCCTACTGTCAGGGAAATTTCCCTGCCCAACTATCCAGGAGCCACTCTGGCAGTCATCCTTGCACCACCTGAGCTGGGACCGACACCCCCACAATCACACAGTCACACCAGGTTTCCTTACTGGGTGGACCCCAGGTTTCCCATAGTAGAGTCTCAAATGTCCAGATCATCTTGGTGCAATAACTAAATAACAAACCAGCACCTCGAGCTGGTGTCTCTGAGAGGAACCCAGAACAAAGGAATCCCTGGGCTTTCATCCCCTCACAATCTAAGTGTGGGAAAGTCTGGGATCATCAGCTCCTATCATGTCTCAGTGTCCGGTCCCCTGGCTGGGCCACAGGTCCCTGGCCCTTTGTTATGACAGGGTCAGTGAGCCTGGGCTACTGCCCCGGAGAGCTCAACCTGTAGCTTGCACACCTTACTACCTGCACCAAATATATTCTTCAACACTGCTTCTCCACTCTCCTATATATTCACACCTGACTCACGTCCACTCCAGACAAGACATATGTTCTTTGAGTTTAGAAATCCAGCAGCTCGATGACAGGGGCAAGGAGAGACCATGCCCAGAAAGTATGCTAAAGACGGCAGGACTCAGAACAACTGATTTGTCATTACAGAGTTGTTCTGCATGAGCAAAGGCTAACCTTCATTTTCTAAATTACATTAATATTGCTGAAGGAAATATATATGGAACTGGCACTCTGTGCCAATTGGCAATTTGTGACAACAAGGCATTTTTATAAGAAACTATCTCTCTGGCAGCAGTGGTACAACACAGATAATATGCTGCATAATATTTCAACGTGTCTGCTCGGTGTTGTGTAGGAGATGAGATCATTGCTCACCTGTCTGGCCTGTGGGACAGGGTAGGGGTATTCTGTGACAGCAATTTGTTCTTTGGCAATCTTCATTGTGGTGCCAGCTGTTTTCTCCACAGGCTGCTTTCTGACTGTACACCAGCACTGTCTTCCACCACTGCTCTGCAGCAATCAATAGGCCTGTGAAAAAAAAGACAGCAAGAGTGCAATTAACTTCTGACAACTTTGGCATGTTAAAACAAAGACTATTAATATTCCCAAGGATAATCTCTCTAACCTAGTTTAGCCAACCAGCCCTGTAAATCTGGCAGTAAACAGCACACCTCACATAAAGCAATAGAAAATTTGGAATGAAATTTAAATACATCCTACTTCAGAATGCTGAAATTCTTGCATTAATTTTAAAGTGAGCAACGGCACCTAGTGTGTAATGACGATAGTGTAGTAAATCTCTCATACTCTGAAACTAAGATGCCCACACAAAAGACCATGCCATTAAAAAACATGAGGTTCTGTTTAGTGGCTGAACTCTTTATTTCACATTTTGTTTTTTCCTTTTTTTTAACCTGGAAGGGACTATTTAATCCAATTGTTTACTATGACCCACTTCATAGCAAAAGTCAAAGAGCCTTACTGAGTTATTTCTGCATCACTTTGCCATAAAAAATGTAGAGATTTCTTTATTTTGTTCTTGAAAAAAAATAAACAATATAAAAGGATTGATAAAATCTGTTCCACTTATTAATGCCTCAGCCTAAAATTACAGGTTTCTTCTGTAATGATCTTGGTGATGTGGTTTTGGAGCACAGGTGGTCCCCATGAAGAAACATCTACAGCTACAGGTAAAGCAGTAGAGGTTGCCTGTACAGGTTACCTGAACACAGCTCAATTACTAGCTTGTGATGATCCTCTGTATTTAATTATCGTGTGATTCCTGCAGAGTTTTCACCTGTGCCAACTGAAGCAGGAGTTCTGGAAATTACCCATCACAAAGGAATACCACCTGAGAAATGAGAGCCGAAAAAGATGAACAGTTCAATACAAGCTTCATAATGACAACTTATTTTGAGATCCAGCAGGCTGCTGGCTGGTCTGTGTGGGAAATGACAAATAAATGCTGTTTAACATTTTGCTTGAACTGCTTTTCCATTCAGAAAGCTATTTGCAATACAATAATGAGAAAAGCAGAACTGTGAAGCATTTTATAAGGCTGATTACCTTTCTAGGACATATGATTTGATACAAGCTTTGTTTATCCAGAGTAAATTCAGTGGTTGAAAAGATTAATTGAACCTATTTTACAGTACTTGTACATGCTCTCACAGAGGACGTAACTTTTATTTTTTTTTATTGACTCTTGCACAAAGGCCTGCAATACATCAGCAACAGTAAAATGACTTTTCTAAATTTAGCAGTTGATAAATCTTCATAAACCACCCAGTGGTTTGTTGTTTTGGGGTTTTTTTTCCTTCCTTCATGTCTTTTTTATATATCAAAAAAACAGGAGTGTGTGCAGGAGATGCACAGTATTTGCTTTTGCTTTTCTGCTCTCCCCCCTACTCCCTCCCCATAAACATATAATGCATGCAGGTGTGCATACAGATACATATGCATGTACATACATTCATTTTTGACTCTCCAGCTAACAGACAAGAAACTACTATAACTTCAAGGCACAAAGCCCTCTGTTTTGAAGGAGATGCATGACCTGGTTAATGTGATTGGCTAAGGATTAAGCCTTTACTGTCCCAACTACACTCACCAAGTGAATGATCTTTTAAAAAAGTTATGCTCTGCATGTCTTTTCCTCTATGCGCTTGGTGTTCATCTCAATGCCTTGGAGAACAGCTTATCATTTAGTTGTGACTTGTACTGTGCAGAGCACCCTGGATGAATGTCTGATCTCTAAGGGCTACAGGTTTTCAAAACATAAATGGTATTACTGCCACACACACTGGTTCACATGTTATTCATCAGGACTAAAGACTAACTCAGATGTGCAGTGGTTCACTCCACAACTTGTGCAAAATAATTCTTCAGGACTCAGCATTCCAGAGCATCCTAAGAAGGGACTTTTCCTCATCAACCCTTGCTAATACAAAAGGCTTGTTTCAGTTAATTTAGTTCCCCTTTTGGAGACCACTGAAAGTGTACCTAGATGAGCAGGCTTCCTAGCTAGGCTTGGGACATTTCCAGGTCTTCTGTCACTCCATGGCAAGGACTATGAAACCTACTGAACTGCAGACAGCCCTAGCCTGCTGGAAACCGATATTTGAAGCTCCTTAAAACTGAGGCATCAAGCATCTGTGACACTGCTGCTGATTTATTTACCAATAAAATGTTCAATAGATATGCATGACAGCAGCAGCAGCAGCATTTTCTGCAGCCACCTTTTGGATTCTGGTCCATTTGGAGACATAGTTTCACTACAATGTGATGAACCTTAGAAACTCACTTGAAGCAGAGCAGGTAGGTACAAAGGAGGAGCCCTGTGCATCACACCCTGGGTTGTCAGGTCTTTCTGACAGGATGAATTGCAAACAAGATCCAAGTCCTACATCAACAGGCTCTGCATGCATGTAGAGCAAGATAACTCTGGTAGGTTTATCTGCTGTCACATTTCTCCCAAGATTTCAAGTTATGCCAGTGTGGGGGAAAATCATTACTTGCTCAAAACAGCCAAAGTGTGTGTGGGGGGCAGGGTGGCAAGGCAAGCTCTGCAAAAAGTGGGACAATGGACTTCTCCATATGCCACCTCCCTGGAGCCTCTAGTCCAGCTCCAGAATGGTTATCAACCACTGGCACACCAGAAGCCCCATGTGGAGGGGAGGGTCTTAAGAGGCCAAAGCAAACAAAAGCAGTTGCACAAATCACACCTTCTCCCTTTCCAACTTCCTCTTCTTGAACTCTGGGTAACTTAAAGTTTGGATAGCTTAGAGTTTGCTAAGTCAATGACTTGTGAAATGCTTTATTTCAATTGAATGTTTTAAAATTTAAAGCCCTTATTTTCTAAAGTTTGACCATAAAAGTTTGTTTAACCTCCTGAGAATGTTTCTCCCGTGTGCCTGCCTAAGGGTATTAAAAAAACTTAAACCCCTTTAAGAAACACGTCAAGAGAGTCCAGGGCTTTACACCCCATGTCTGGTAGATATGACACCTTCTTCTCAAAAGGCACCTGGAAACCAGGCGGAATATGCAGGAAAAGTCAAATAACCCCAGAAAAGGTTATGTGGGTTGCTAAATCCAACACCACTGCTTACCAAAATCTTGTCTAAGCTTACAAAATTATGCCAGGGGAACTCTGGAAGACATTTGATGCATCTCATTTTCTACCCTGAGCCGATTAATGCAGCTCAGTCCTTGTACTGGTTTTGGCTGGGGTAGAGTTGATTTTTTTTAAAAGCAGGTACAGCACTGTGTTTCAGATTCAGTATGAGAATACTGCCAATAACACACTGATTGTTTCGCTATTGCCAAGAGTGCTTACTCTGAGTCAAGGACTGTTCAGTGGCTCATGCTCTGTCAGTGAGGAAGTGCACGAAAAGGTGGAGGGCAGCATGGCCAGGACAGGGAACCTGAACTGGTCGAAGGGATATCACACAGTATACGTGTCTCTTTGAAGTATTGAGAATGCTTTTTGACAGCTTGCTCTTTTCCAATGTTAGTAGCAGATCCTATGCAGCATGCAGCTCCTGAGCCCTTAAGAGCAGATTCCCAGAGCAATGTTTGCTCTCTCAAAACAGAGTAGCAACCCTGCAGTTCTTTTTTCTCATTGCACTGACATTTTTAAGTTGAACCATTTCATGATCACTGTGGCCAAGACCATGCCATCTCCCACCAGGCTTTCTTCATTCCCAACCAGCAAGTCTAGGGCACCTTTCCTAGTTGTCTCTCTGAGTATGTGGAATAAAATCTTCTCTTCCACAAATTTTAGGAATTTTTCAAATCAGCTCACCACAGCAGGATGGCATTTCCAGCTGGTCTCTAGAAAGTTGAAATCTGCCACAAGGACAAAGGCTGCTGATCCAGAGATTTCTAATTGCCTGTCAAATTAACTCCTCTGCACCGGCATCCTGGCTGGGCAACTGATACCAGACACCCACCACATCCACATTGTTTTCCATCCCTTCATCCTCACCCAGAGGCTCCCAACCACATCACTGCCAACAGTAAGGGCTGCACCATCAAACCTCTCCCTTCTATTTCATGCAACACCTCCACCTTGCCCTGCCCTCTCTTCAATAGCCTCCATCCCGGAATTCCAGGTGTAGGACAAGTCCCACTAATGCCAAGTACTCCCCAGCTTGGGGAATGGACCAAGGTTTCCAGTGAAAGGCACTTGCACTGACAATCCTTGAGCCATCTGCCAGGGACATCCCAGGCCCCTGAGCCCCTGCCCTGCCCAGGAGAATTTGGAGAGGCTGTCAGAACTAAACAGGACAAAGGGAGCCACCACATTCCTTCCTAGGATATGCCAGAGAGCTCTTAGCATCCAACAGCCAGAATGGACCACGGCAATGCCATGACTATGGTTTGCATCATGTGGCCCCCAGACCTCCCAGTGCTCTGGCTCCTTCAGATGTTTGTGCTTCCTGAATCCTTCTAATCCCAAGGTAGGGACCAACCTGACCCCTGCAGCCCAGAGATGCTCTCAGGGGCACAAGTGAACATGACTGACAGTCATGGCTCTTGACTCTCTCTCAGGCTCAGCCAACCCGTGCCGACTGGTTGGACAGGAGCAGCCCTCCTCCACAGCCTGGGCACTTCCAGGTGATGAAGACCATGGTGAGGCAAGCTGCCCCCTTCAGGCCCTGGATGACCACAGTGGAGCAGAGACCCACCTGCAGCCCATGGAAAAGCCCCACTCTGGAGCAGGTAGAAATGCCCTGATGGAAACTACAGCCCATGGAGATCTCACAGAGGAGCAGACTCCTGTCAGGAGCTGCAGCCCGTGCTTAGGAGCACGCACAGGAGTAGGTTTTCTGGCAGCTGGAACAATCTATTCCAGAAGTAATCCACACCTGTAGAAAGGGCCCACATTAGAGCAGAGGAACAGTGTAAGGAGTAAGATTCAATGTTATGGACTGACCACAATACTCACTCCCCATCCTTCTGCACAGCTGGGGAGGAGGAAGTAGAAGAGCCTGTAATGAAAGAGTGAAGTTGAGAAGGGAGGGGAAATTTGTTTTAGTTTTGCCTTTGTTTTTCATCCCCCATACTCAATTTTTCATTGGCAATAAAAGACATCAATTGTCCTTGACTCTATCTGGCTAGTGAGAGTACTCTCCCTTGACCTTGTCTTCACCCAGCTTTCCCATCTTATTTTCTCCCCCATCCAGTGGAGAAAGGAAGGTGAGAGAGCAGCTTGGTGAGTATCTAGCAGGCAACCAGCAAAGGTCAAACCCATCAAACTGATGGAAGTAATGGAGGAGAGACAGAGAAGGTATCCTCCTCACTCAGCCCTCAGAGCTACTGCTGTGCACACAGTGAAGAGCCAAACCTGAAAAACAAAACCCTGCCAGAGCCCTGTGCCTTGCACATACCTGCAGCACAACATCTAGGATGTGCTGAACTGGCTGAATGTTGGCTATTGTAAGGTCAGGAGAAAGTGTTCTATTACCAAGGCCACAGACAAGACAGATGTCTCCAGGTATGCACCCGTAGCGTATAAAGAAGAGGAAAAGACTCCTGGAAGGCTGCATGGCAGTGGAACACAAGGTAGAACGCACAAGCTCCAGTAAGGAAAATAAAAAGAAATCTGAAAAAATGTTTCCCAAGGGAATGCTCCTATGTTAAAAGGGGTAGGACATCCAGCTTCTGGGAAAACTCAAAACTAAACAAATTCCATGCAATCTGATCAAAGTTCCTGCTTTCAGTGAAGGCTTGTGTGGCAGTCACCCAGCCGGTGGCTCCGCCACCAGCTGGGCCACCCATGGCATGCGAGACTGCTGCTCAACCTGCCTTTTCAATGTGGGTCAACGATCAGGTAGATTGGGTGGATGATACCTCTTGGGACAGTGAGTCCTGAGAGGCAGGCAGGTTGGGGCAGTTTCCCGCCATGGGTTGCTATCCATCAAGGCACCGTCCCCTCCCCTCTCCCCTCACGAGTTATTTAAATATTCATACAGTTGATTTAATATTCATATATCACTGGAATGTTCTGTAGTTCTGTTCTTCCCATTGGTTTGTTTAAATATATCCCTCCTCTGTAATATGGTTATTGGTTGCTGTCATTCCCCTTCATGTACCCCATTTGTCCATTCCCTTTCTCCTCCCCCTTTTTCCCCCCTTATAACCCCTTGCATCAGTCATTTTGGGGCTCGTTTCGTGGCTCCCGTCTTTGTAGCGAGTTCTCCTGCCCCCGCCAGGGCAGGGAATAAACTCGAGGATTTGTACCACAAATGAGTCCTCCTTTATTCCTTCGTCGTCTCTGCGTTGCTATTAGGCCACCAGCTGCTGCCAGCCCCAGCCTGGGCTTTGGAAATAACAACTATTCTCAGAGTTGTCCCACAAGGGCTAAAGGAATTGCCTTACCGCCACACACGCCTGTGCAGCGTGAGCCCGCCGTCCGGGCACTCGAGGACACTGTCGCCCATTGACCAGCCGGGCGGTCAAGCGGCTCAGCGACAGGCTTGTACCAGATGATCTCCAGACAACCCTTCCAACCTGGAGTACTCCTGACTGCACAAATATCCAATGGTCTGGATAGGTAAGACACCCAAAACTAAAAGAAAAAACTCCATTTGCAAAACACACAGTACAGATGTAAATATATTTAAACAAACAACAACAAAAAAATCTTATTGCTTTATTCAGATTTTGACATCGCTCACCTTAAAATTACTGAAAGTCCTTTGCGGATCTCTGTAGAAATCACTGACTACTTTCCAGCACAGACTGGCTTAAAGCAAAGAGATTGGAAGGATGCTGGAATTCAGACAGAAACGTTTTATTAACTAAACAATTTTTCCCTTGTCTAAGAAGAGCAATCCCCATAAAATGCATTTCCTGGCTTTTTTCTGGGCTCCTCTTCTGTTGTTTGGTTTATGCAAAACCTTGAAATACTCTGTGGATGGCTTTATGAAATTACAACTTCCAAACAGGCTTCTAACAAACTTTTAGAATTACATACTAGCAATAGTCTATCTTTGACTTAAAAGTGCATACACATTCAAAAGTTTTATACATTTCCTAGACATCTTTTAAACAGACAGAAATCCTAGCAGATGTTTTAGTTCTCAAGGGGGAAAAAAAAGTAGTTAAATTCACAATTTCAACAAGTGTTCCATGGAAAGCCTACTACATTTTTTCTTCTGGGAAATCAAACCATGAGGATCTGTTGACAAGTCTCTTTGGCAGTCTTAGTATCAATGGCTCTCTCTCTGGACACTCTAGGAAGGAAGTCCTGGGGGAAGGCAGTTGACTGGAAGGCGCTGCTGGTGCTTCCTGAACATAATTGGTTACAGTTTCTGGGTGAGAGATGTTACTGCTGGTATTCCCTGTGCTAACATCCTGATCAGTTGCTATTTCATGATGTTTGCCATTAGCATTTCTAACGTCACTATCTAAGTTTTCCCTTGTGCCAGGGATACCATACTTTCTGTCTACTCCTCCAGTTTCCTCACATCCTGGCCTCCTCAGAAAAGAAGATGGAGACTCATTTTCCCTCTCATTTATCTGAGTTGTGCCTGTCCATGTAATATTGCTGTCCCATTCGGTACTTTCTGGCTCCTTGCTACTATCACTATCAATAGTAATCACCACCGGAGAAGAATGTACCGAGTTATTCATGTGATGTTTCCGGTGTTTCTTCTTATGCTTCTTCTTTTTCTTTTTAAGATGCCTCATTGTGTCTGTTGCTTTTCCTTCATAGACTATCTCCACACTTGGACTCCTCATTTTCTTTTTCCTTTTCTTACGCTTTGTCTCGCTGCTTGCTCGATTGTCTGACAGGCTGTCTTCGTTTTTGCAGCAGTCACCAAATTTTGAGGAAGTTTTCTTGGAGTCGTTTTCTCTTTCTAGGCTTGTGCTCTCCATGAATGCATTCTCCAGGTGGCGAGTTTTGTACTTCCTTTTTCCACCAGGCTTTTCACTTTTCATTCTATCAGTTCCTCCAGAAGGAGTCCTTGATCTGTTGCTTGACCGACTCCTTGACCTGCATCTTTCATAACAGTAATAGTGTCTCTCATGGAGTCCCCTCTGGCTATGCAAATCTGTCCTCTCAATAAATGAACGTATCCTGTATTCGGGACTAGCAGATTGCCTTGAGTAAAGAGTGTTAGAGCGGGTCCTCCTTCTGCTGGAAGATTCATAGCTGTCTCCAAACACCTTGCGACTACAGAAAGCAGAACCCCACTGGTGTCTGCTTTGATAACTGTCTCTTACGTAATAGCGATCGCTGTCTCTACTTCTTGATCTCCTTTTACTGTGGCCTTTGCTACGTGATCGTGACCTGCTCACTTCTCTGGATGGAGTGCTCTCGCCACTTAGAGACCCCCTCTGGCTTTTCAGAGAGGCTCTGGTGTCATGAGCCCTTGACCTTCTGCTGCTTCTTTTGCTCCTGTGTTTGCTACTATCTCTGCTTCTTGATCGTCTCCTTTTAAGTTGGCTTTTGCTATGGTGCTCCCTTCTAGACCGATGGCCGTGACTGCCTCGACTGTCCTGTGAACAGGACTGTGGACTTCTGGACCTTCCCTTTTTAGACAGTCTGTGATTCCAAGGGGAGCATACTGTGTCACTCCCTGGAGAGGGGCTCCAGCTCAAGTCCTGTGGAGGCAGATCTTTCCTTTTACATTTGTTCTTCTCATCCTCTTTTGATTCCATTTTCTCAACTGCAGGAGATAAACAGCTTCTACAACTTCCTATATCTTCCCTATATGCTGGGGAATGTGGTGAGAAACTCCTGCTTGGTTCACTGTCACTCCAGCTGTGACAAGGGACTGGTCGCTGTTTCTTGATATCTTCGCTTTTCTCTTCCCTGATGGACTCTTCAGAGTCAGAGGACAGCTCAACCACTTCTGGTGTCCTCTCAGCTAACGGCTTAACATACCCAACAATGACACAATTGTCTGAGGAAGAGCCACTGTCATTTGAGTCAGCATGAGCCTGTAACTCAGTCTGCAATTTGGTTCTTCGACTCCCTGTAGCAGAGTCCTCATCAGAACTTTCTGATGACTCTAGAGGAGAAGCCATGGTTGCACGAACCTCTTCTGAAATGGAATAGGAAGGCCCTGGAGTTTCATCATCCCAGGGGGCCTGACCAAGACCAGGTACAGACAAACTATTATCTGGCCCTTGCGAGTATGCCACATCTGGAGATATTGTAATAATTGATGAGTCTGAGTGGCTTCCTTCCTCATATGATGGTGCAGGACAATCATAATTGGCATGTTGATCATATGCTTCTAAGTTAAAAGGACAACGAGCAAAACTGATGAATTCATGCAGGAAGTGTTCAGTCCGATTCAACAAAAACGGCTTTAAATCATCAGCAAAGGCTTGACTTTCCAGATCATATCTAGTCACATTACTCATGATAATGTGCTGTACAATATTGATCAAAGATCCATGGGCACCAAACAGGACTGTGAGTTCTCGCTTCAACCAAGGAACTAGCCGGTGAAGGCAAGCAGGGTTGCGGCGGAAAAACTCTGCCGAAATGTCTCGGTATCGGCCACCATCCTGAATGCTGCGGATGCGCACGCCTGTGCGGTACAGAGCCCTGCGGAAGTTGATCATGTCCTCCTCCTGAATCTGCCGCAGAGATCTGCCCTCTGCGCTAGCCTTTCTCCTTGAGGCCAGCCTCCTGATCATCTGCTGAATCTCTCGGTGTCTGTGTCGCACTGGTTCGCTTGACAACCCTTCAAACAACATCCCATTATCTGGTGGGGACAGCATCCTTCGGGAAGGGGAACTGCGTGCGCGGCGCTCCCTTGTTAAGGTAGTACGGTAACGAAACCTCCGGCCATCAGGGCTGGCAAAAGAGCTAGTTTCTAAAGGGCTGAGTATATACTCCTTAAAGTCATCTTCAGCTCGAATCGTATGGAAAATGGAAAAAAAGGGTTGCTTGCAAAGGGGACACTCTGCTTTGTTTTTTGACCATTCTTGGACACAGCGGAAGCAGAACCTATGCAAGCAGCGATCTAGATATGCAACATTGTCAAATCTATCCAGGCAGATAGGGCATTTGGAGTCAGGAGACGCATCTGTCGGCAGCTTACTGGTGCTGGCTTTTGGGGAAAATTTGCTATCTTCTGCAAACTCCTTGTCTGAAGTCATGTTCTAGAAAAGACAGAGACAAAAGATCATTGCTACCACAGAGACGCAAAAATCTTACAGTCTACATGTAGAAACCCATAACAATTGCTTTTAAGGTTGCAAAACCCAGCAGCGGCTCTGAGAGAATGCTGAACTAAGAGGTAGCATGACTTAACTCCTTTGTCTGGCATCTCTTCACAGTGAGATATAGTTCTCCAGTGCTGCAAATTGTACACAACACTTGAATCATGCTGGCATAGATGAAGGCAACAGGCAGGCCCATCTTCTTCCCCACTCTTAAATAACTCCTTTGATGCTGTCAGTAAGTTTATGATTTACATGGCATCCTCCAAAACATTGCTTAAAAAATCTAGCATTTATGCATGGGAAGTATGAGAACAGTTAGTTCTGTACTTTAAGACAAACTAGCCAAAAGAAGTTATTGCACTTGAACTACATGATCACCTTCCAAGTTCTGCTGGACCTGTTCTGTACCTGCACACTCTGCCCCTCTTTGTTGGGTATTCATGCTGGACTACACACAGCTTGTTGGATTAGACAATACCCAGGGATGTGTTCCTGCCAAACTAAGTAATTTTTTTAAGATTGAAGCAGAAACAACCAGATGTCATTCCTACCCCCATCCTCAAGTACGCACTGCCTTTTATCTAGTCAGAGTGTTGTGCTGGTTTTCCCTGAGATAATAAATTTTCTTCATAGTGACTAGTCTGGTGCTGAGTTTTGAATTTGTATTGAACACAGGGTTGATAATACAGAGATGTTTTTGTTATTGCTGTGCAGGGCTTACACAGAGCCAAGGCATTTTCTGTTTTTAATACTTCCACACTGGTAAAGAAGTCAGGAGTGTGAAAGGTGGGAGGTTATGAGGAGACACAGCTGGAACAGGTAACCCAAACTGACCAAAAGGATACTCCAGACCATCTGATATCATGGTCAATATATAAAATGGGGGCAAGAAGGAGGAAAGGCGAGACATTTGGAGTGATGATGTTTATCTGCACAAATCACCGTCACACATGACAGGGCCCTGCTCTCCTGGAGATGGCTGAACACCTGCATGTCCATGGGAAGTAGTGAATGAATTCCTTGTTTTGCTTTGCTTGAGTGTGGCGTTTGGTATCCCTATTTAATTGTCCTTATCTCAACTGATGAGTTTTTCAGCTTTTACCCTTTCATTTTTCTCCCTGATCTCACTGGTCAGGGAGTGTGTGAGCGGCTGCCTGGTTGCCTGGTGGCTGGCTGGGGTGAAATAATGACAGATGTCAAACATGATTAATAAAAAAATCCATCTAATTAAAAACTATTTTAGGTTTTGGTGTTACCCTAAGGCATTACAATTCAGTGGAAATGAGCTACCACGCTATTTCAAAAGCCATTAACCCACGTTTTGCAGCCGGCCAGGCAGCAGGCCTTCTCCGCCGGCAGGACACCGGGCACCATGCGGGGGATGGGGCAGCACCAGCGCTCGGGTGCCAGGGGCGCAGCCCGGGCTCTCAGAAGCGCCCGCACACCGGCGGGGCGTGAGTGGGCCCCGGCCCCGCGCCCCCGCTCCGCCCGCCGCGGCGCG